>JACEVL010001818.1:0-23193 GCA_020284085.1 Aporrectodea caliginosa
TAACTTTTGAATCCACTCGTTAGTGTTTTTATTCTTATTTACTATTGGTTACCACATAATGTTTAACAGAAAATCAATGCAAATTTCATTGTTTTATCATTAGCATTGATTACAATATTTCGAATATTTGTATGTGAGTGATACTATGAGATTGGTATAATCTTCTTCTAATTGTCAATCTATGACAGAACTATAAACTCGGTTCCATTGTATGCAGAAAATATTATTGTTATGTGTGTATTACTATGTACGAGGTCTCTTGTCTTATAATGGCTTAGTCTAGTTGGCAGACATTAAAAAATATACATCGCATATGGCTTATAGGAGGTGTGTCTGACTCTGAGGCCATTGCCGGTTCTAAACTGCCTTCCAGTCGACAAGATGTGTTAAGTCGTTTTTCTGATCTGCATACAGTGCAGAACAAAACAGTTCAGGAGAATGCTGCCAACACTGCCAAGGAGATCAGTCAGTTTAGGGATAAATTACGCATTCCGACATGACAGCAATACCATGTAATCATCAAAATTAAGCAAGAACACCACAAGTGGCAAGGTCTGAAGAAAGCTTCTTCCCGAAGAACAGAAGCGCAGCAGCACAAGGAAGATGAATTCACATCTGTTCTCGATTACTTGTTTGATGTCGCGCATGCAGAACTTTGCATTTGATAAAAATACAGGAAGACCGGGAATTTTAACTAGCACAGAGGGAGAAAGGAAGACGTAGGAGTCTGGGACCAGTTGACTTGAAGTTGGCGAAGGTCGAAGAGCGACGTTGTAAGAGAAAGCAGCTAACCGAACACAGAAGGAAAAGAGAACAAGATCGAAAGGTATCGCTAGGTTAGAGTTCTGTTGAAATTTCAGATAGCAATACAGAGAGCAATGGGAGCAGTACAACTGAAGGTGAAGATAGTGATGTGAAAAATCTTGTGGTAATGAAAACAAACGAAAACAAAAAGCCAATAAATATAATTAATCCTAGTGCAGGGTAAAAAAGCTGAAGGTGGTAAATGACACAGGCGAATCGGGCGTCGCACTAATACAGACATTCAATTCGGCTGTTAGAAACCAGGAGGATCAGAAGCAATATCTGCTTCAGGTGGTTGAAAGCCATCACCTGCAGTTTCCAGAACCCCCCAAAATTTACTCAATCAAAAACTATGCAGCCAGTAACATTTATTAAACAATGAACAACGAGGAACATTGCATCAATCGGAATTTATATAGCGCCTCTTCAAATTTATAAAGCGCTGTTGTAAAGCTAAGCGCAGGGCACCATCTTATTCACGAGCTCTGCGTTGAGTCAGAGATCGATGTCAATTGGAGATCCGAGTCCAGTTATCACAGAGACCAGAGAGAGAGAGAGAGAGAGAGAGAGAGAGAGAGAGAGAGAGAGAGAGAGACAGAGACAGAGACAGAGACAGAGACAGAGACAGAGACAGAGACAGAGACAGAGAGAGACAGAGACAGAGACAGAGAGAGAGAGAGAGAGAGAGAGAGAGAGACAGAGAGACAGAGAAAACAAACACAAAACATAAACAGAGGTTGCAGAGCGAGGAGGCAGCAGCTGGAACGGGCTACTCCAGGAGATACGCCTGCTCCCTGGGACTTTTACTGAAGCTTTCTTTACTAAGCTCAAAACTGTACTTTTTGGCCGTGCTGGAGTCGGGAGCGCCTATGAGTAGTCCTCTGGAAGGGGCGCTATATAAATTTATGAATGAATGAATGAATTTATGAATGAATGAATATCCATGAATCGAAAACAATGAGCGAGTGTATGATGTTGACGACGAGCGCTATGAATCCTTGTTCGGAGTATCGACCGAAATAGCATACCAGAGTTCAGGTCGTAATTGGACTTTTTATACAGCGCATTTAGAAAACCCTCAAAAGCGGAACCTCTTTGAGCTGAACAACTCACGCGATGACAGCTGTCACAGTCCAGTGACTGATACGATATAGTATTGCGCGTGGCGAGCATTGAGGCGTGCTTGTTTTCAACCACGCAAGACTGTGTTTATTCAATATTAAATTTTAAGCTCAAACCTACAAATTGCTTTTCATATGCAAGTTAGTAGGCAAGCACTTTAGGCGTGAGTTAATGCGCGAAAGCCGTCTTATGCTGACGTGTGATTGTTATTAAGGAAGCCTAACTGAACGCCCATTAAGAAACATTAGAGACGCATTCTAACCAAAGCAACGTTTACGAACGTTTATGTTGCAAGATAATATTATTACAACCACTCTATACAAGTCTAAGCATGAACCTAATTTCAATACAATGCAATACAATACAGAACACTACAATATTAGAGACTTAAGACTTTCCTCTTTGACCGGGCCTGGGTCGGGAGCGCCTCTGAGTAGCTATCTTGAAGGGGCGCTAACGGATATATAGATAGATCGATAGATTAGGCACAGAAAATTCTGAAACCGAAAGGCATTTGTACAGAGTTAACGAACATGTTTAAATGGTTTGTGAATTTCTTCGGCTGTTTAACACCGTAATATGAGCCCAAAATCTAAAACATCGGAAAATGAATAAACTAGAAAACTGAAAGGAGAAGCCCCATGAAGCAAACCAAACATACTCGTGGAGCTAAGGCCTACGGAAGTAAAATGTAGTCTCAAAGAAACGAACGGATGATGAAAACTAGAATAATGATGATGATGATCACGATGACGATGTTGCTGCTGAAATGAATCATGACAATGATGATGACTATCATTAATTTTCTGATGAATCGATACGACGAATTGGATGTAACGTAATGTAAATCCCAGAAATTACTCAGCGTCACACAAAAGCCACGAGACCAGCTTAATCATCCGACGTTATATCAAATCAAGTCCGCAATAGCCAGGCTTCTTCGTACGTTCCGGTACCAGGTCAGATTCCATCGGTCAAGCCGAGGAGAGAGCCTTGAGCTAGGCACTTTCTCAGTGAATACTGATAGACATTCGTTGAGATACTGTACATATATGTACACAGGCATCTGATTGGCATCTGAACACTCTAAAACGGAAATTAAAAAAACTAGAAACATATGGAGATGAAAACAGTATAAATGCAGTGACCATAGGACCCGGAATATCCAATAGGACTGCTAAGCTTAGTTGTATGCAAAATGCACTTCTTGAAACACCGAGCTGCCATATCGGATTCTTGAATACAATGGGGACTAGCAAAAAACTCATTAGAACACAAAGGACTTGTACTGAATAAGCAGCCAGTAAAGTTCTCGTTTAAAATTAAAAATCTAAAACGCTAGTGGACTCAATTGTCTGGCAACAGATCATTTTCAACCGGTTTAAGATCGGGTAGACCTTTCATGATGTCCATTTAAAAACTGCACTATATGTGTGGTTGCAGCGCGGGCCTGAGCCACTGTGCATTATTTCGCGTTTACTATCTTAGCAGAGCATCGCTAAAGTCTGCTTCCAGTAGACAATTTTATAGACCTACAATTTGTAGGCTATCACCCATTGCGTCTATTATAGCCTATAGCCATTGTTTACAAAGAAGGCTCAAGAAGTTTAAACCTGCAGAAAAACCATTTAGCCGTATGACAGTGAACGTTCTCTTCAATTAATATTTTTTGCTCTGCTCATTTTGTGAATATGAAGTATAAAGTGTTACCGCAAGGAAAAGGTGAAGAAAAAGGTGAGCCTTTGAAATATTAATAAAATAATTAAAAGAATGAAATGGCCCAATAATTATATAATATTATTTATCATGCTGACATATAATAACTGTGTTGATAATGATGACGACGACGATGAAGATGATATATATAATAATTGTTAGTATTACACAGATACAACAAAACTAACGAATATTATTATTATTTTACGACCATTATTATTATTATTTTTTATTAATATTATTTATTTCCTCATAAAGCCAAAAAACTTATATACAAACTGATTAAATTGACTGTTCTGAATATTTATAGGCTAATAATAATAATTATTATTATTATTATTATTTTTTTTTTTTATTATAAGACAAATTTATTTCTTCATAAAACCAACAAACTTATTACAGACTGATTAAAAATGGCTGTTTCAATAATTTTACAAGCCGTCATTCAGTCCTGGGCTACTGTTGTTGCAGTCCGCGGTGGTATTATTATTATTATTATTATTATTATTATTATTATTATTATTATTATTATTATTATTATTATTATTATTATTATTAATTATTAAATTTAACGCGCGCAGTCACACAGAAATACAAATTGGAGGCGAGGAAATAGGAATCGGATAATAATAGTAATGATTAATAAATTATTCTGGGACTGGCCACTGTTAAAGATGACGGCATCTGCCACATGGCAAGGATATGACTTCAATTCCGTTTTTACAAAGTTTATCGGTCGAATTTTGTTGCCTTCTTGTGTGTGGTTTAGTACTTGTTGTGGCACGTTTTCGACATCTGATATTTTTCGTTCTGTTGTGTTCTTACAGAGTTAATGGGCGTTTCTCCGCCAGAGTTTAGCGACCACGTGACTTTGTAATTATTGTATTCTGACATTTACAAAGCGCCACCTTCAAGAAAAAACTCATCAGTGGCGATCATGACCCGATCCAGTTAAATCACTGTCAAATTATATGTGATATAGCGGAGACTGGGGTTGAATGTAAAAAAATTCGAATTTCACATGTTTTCAGGTATTTATAACAAGGATAACTGTAATCTTTTTACATCAAACTATAGCTTAACATGTTAGCTATCTAATGGAAAAGTATCAAATGATTTGCTTATCAAATACAGCCGAGACCATCAAAATAATGAGCATCGCCGGGTGTTACAAGTTACCCCACTAACGGGGTAAGTTGTAACATGAGCAGGGGCATGTTGTAACAATATTGGGGAAAGTTAAAAATTTAAATTTTGCTTCTTTGCTAAATTGTAACAGAACAATTGTTGTAATTACACCTTAAAAATAATCTACAATGTTAGGCTGGAGCTTATGGGAGGTATGCGGTGGAAAGAACAGCATAGCGATACCACTTTCTTTGCATAGTCGATTGAGTCGATGGAGAGCTGTGACGAGTGATTGGCCAAAGCAATAGTGCAGGTCTCTCTTTTGAGGCTTTACAATATTTCACATAGTGATTCAGAAACTGACAAAACTTTTTCCTTCATCCAACCTGACTTATTCGCTGTACCAGCACACACAACTGGTCCAGCTCTAATGAAATGGTCATAGAAACTAACTGTCGGGAAGGTGAATAGATGCATTTTTAATCGCATTCACTGCGAGTGCTATGGTAACTAGCATACTTCGTTCGCCCGAAGTTATCGCACTGATTTGCTTCAATCCCTTTTCTGCTGCAACTTTTGAAGGCTTCAATACTGTGGTAACTCCGGTTTCGTCCGTATTCCAAATGTCATTGCGATCAAATTTCAAAAGATTTATAACTTCTGCTGATTTGTCGTAATATGACGCAACAGCATTTCTGTTGAAACCAATCGCTCTGGAAATGCTTGCGGCTTCTGGAGTGTGGACAGAAATTGTAGGATTTCTTTTTAGAAAGCCAGAGAACCATTCGAAACCTGCCATTTCACACATACGCCAGTTTTGTGGAAAGCTTTTATTGTATGTCACAGCACACTGAAGTGATAGTTTTCTCACTTCTCTGGATCTCTCAGAATGCCTACTTCGGCATTTGAAATGACTTGTCTCTTTCTTCCGCATCCAACACTCGGTGCAACATCGACTTTGCCGCCATTTCGTGACTGCTTCTTTATAAATCAGTACAGAGTGAGATGACTTCTTGAATTATTTCCGGAGGAGTCATACATGTCGTACTTTTACGCTTGTGATTTCTCATTCCTTTGAGAAAGACTCTATGCAATGATAAATGAATAATAATAAGAGATTGATTGCTCGCCGTCCTAAATTCTCCCATATCTCCTCGTTTATGATCAATCAATTGCACTGGCTTCCTCTCACAGCCCGAATTCAGTTCAAAGTTCTTGTCCTAGTCCTTAAGTCAAAACTGGGCATTGCTCCTAAATATCTTAGGGATCACATTTGCTCCCTCTCTCTTTTCAGTTTATCATCGACCTCTCCGCTCCTTGGTGAGGCATACTCTTTTTGTTCCACGAGTTAGGACCACTGTGGCCCAAACTAGATCTTTTGCCACTATTAGGTCCTCCCTATGGAATGCCCTCCTTTCCTTCTAAGTGTTACCATTCTTTCTGGGTCTCTTCCTACAGCTTTCTTCCTCCTCAAAACCTTCTTCTTCTCTAGGGGTTCTCGCACTGGGAGCGCAACTGAATGGCCACTGCTGTGAGCGGCGCTATAAATTAACAAATACAATACAATGCAATAAATAGGCCTACATTTTTTTATAAACCCACATTCATAGGCCTGTCAATAGGGTATAGGCTAATATTATCAGTTAAAATGGATCCGGCTTAAAGATCCACTGGGGCTTGTTGTAACATACATTGGGATAGGTTGTAACATGTTACAACTAACCCCAGCTGATGTGTTACATCCAACCCCTGTGGTACATGAATCTAGTTTTTATTTCATATCCTTGGAACCCATCAACTTCCGACAATATCGTTCACATAGACGCTGCTTGGATGACAACTCTTCTCAATATGGCAATCAGTGAGAATGTAAAACATGAATACAGGGAGCCATGAGAAAAATAAGAAAAAAGTCTGAGACTCACTTTTGTGCAAAAAAATCTTGTTTGATTTTTTAAAAAGCTATTTTTAAGCATTCTGCGCAGAAATTTTGTTCAGTCTGATTTTTCGACTTGATCTACCTTTAGATCAGTATAAGCTGGTTCCCTGCTATCCAGTAACGACGCTGCGATGGTTGTTACATTCAACCCGTGTTACTTTCGACCCCGGTCTCCCCTACTAATGCACGGAAGATTATTCAGGCTACAGGAATGCATGTTGTTAACCACAAGAGATTGTGTATACTTACGTCATAAGAATAAGTCATGCCTAAATTATTCACGAAAGTATAGAAAGTTATTTGGATTTAATAAATGGGAATCTGTTAAAGGCTTCATTTGTGGCTTTGGTAGACTAGACCTACATCACATTATTAAGAAACGTCACATGCCGTCTCCTCAGCTTGACTTCCCTGGATTTTGACGTAGCACCGAAACGAACAGAGGAGTTTGGCTATTGCGGACTTGATTTGATATAGCGCCGGTGGTTAAGCTGGTCTCCGTGACGTGGCTTTTGTGGGCGCTGAGAAATTTTCAAAGATTTACATTACATTACATTAGGCTAGTCCATTTGAAAACTGTACTATTTGTGTGGTTGCAACGCGGACCAGAGCCATTGTGTTTCATTGCACGTTTAGGCCGACTGTCACCAGAGCAACACCAGAGTCTGCTTCCAGTAGACAATTTCATAGAGCCACGATTTATAGGCTATCTGATTCTTAGGCAGCCAAGCTGATCGACTATTGAGCCCATAGCCATTGTTTCTTGAGTGGACCCAAATACTGAATCTAGGCAACCTATTTACAAGTCAGTTATCATATTATTTCCGAACTAAATGGACAATTATTTTGTGACCATTCGCATACTGCTATGATTTGTGTACAATCTCTAACGGCAAAACACAAGTCTTTTTTTAATGGAAATATTGAGTCCTCAGCTGTATGGAAGTAATGTTGAATACCTTAGCCATAAAATTCCTCATGCAAGCTAGATTTTGGTGGGCTGTGCAACTAACGATTGAATGCTATTATTCTAGGGTTTACAACTAGATCTGTTGAGGCTACAACTGTTTACGAATATATTACTAATGAACTATTCCACTGGTTGCAGTGATTATTCAATTCTATATTTGTTTAGCCCCATTGGTTCTATCATGTCGTTTGGGACTAACCGCGTTGCTGACGAGCGGATTAGCAGTGACGGCTCTGCTCCGCTTGAGTCTCACCATCTCCTTGGTCTGCATCGTCAAGAAGCCATCATCACCCAACCAGACCTATCCAGTAACACCAGGTGGAAAGGAGCAGACGGAAGTCGAAACCAGTGCACTGAGAGGGTCATCTGGATTGGCTGATGACCTTCAGACAACGGAGGCGTATGTCACACGAGGAACACACTCGCAACAGTTCGAAGCAAGTCATTGGAATGAGGAAATAGGTTTAATAGGAGGAGTAAATAGGCGCAATGGAACGATGAATACAAGTGTAATGGAAGGACGATCATAAGTGTAATGGAATGAGGACATCAGCGTATTGGAAGGAGGATATAAGTGTAATTAACTTAAAGATATTATATTAAGTGTAATTGATGGAAAGAGGACATATGTACCTGAAAGAAGAGATGTTATGTGTAATGGAAGGAGGAAATAAGTGCAATAACAAGAAGATATACCACCTCTTAAATGCATACCGGTGGTTTTAATCATTTGCAATGTCTTAATTAAGTTGCATCTATCGTTGATCAGTTACGTAACTAGTAGTTTGATTTTACACTAGGTGATATAGGCCACTGTGCTGTGACACGTGTATCTGTAATCGGTGCATGATGTTCCTTTGCTTAGGGAGAGTTTGAATGGACCAGTCAGCAAGTGGGTATCCTCTTGTCTGCCTATTTCTACGGTTTCTGCCTGACGCAGCTTTTTGGGGGATATCTGGCTGGAAGGTTTGGAGGCAAGCATGTGTTCGGAGTAGCCACACTCATATCCACGATCGCCACACTCCTGTGTCCGATTGCCGCTCGTTTCAACCTGTATCTCTTCGTCGCTTTACGCATCGTACTCGGCCTAGCAAGTGTACGAAAAACACTGTTGATAGCTTTATTCCTTTCATATCTAATTTATTGTCCATGAACTCATTGTGTTAAATCAGTAATCTTTTGTACGGGCAGTCAGTCAGTTATCAAGTCAGATAACCGGTCGCAACATGAGCCCGCCAGCCAAGCATTGAGTTATTTAGCCAGTCAGGAAGTCAGGAAGTAAGTCAGTCATTCGGTTGAATGATAAATTAGTCAGCCAGCAAGCCATCCAGTCGCCCATGAAATTAAACAATTCACAAAGTCGTTTGATCATTCATTTACCTACCAGTAGCTCAGTTGCTGACACTGTTTCTTTTGTTATTTCCAATTATATAAGCTAAATCCTTCATTTCCTCACCTTAGATAAGTGTCGTCGACTGTTGGATTGCACGAGAAATTTTAAATGTAAGAAACGTAACAAAAGTAATTTGAAAACAGTGAACTGTCTATAACTCAGCGGTTAACTTGATTGAACTTTCAGGGCGTTCTTGTGCCCACGATGTCTACCCTCCTTGGACTCTGGATACCACCTCTTGAGCGAAGCTTCATCATGTCAATCGTTGCAACAGGTCAGTATGCAACATTGGCCACAGTGATTGCAGAGACAGACCAACAGAAATACTGCAACATCCGTGACAGTCTTAGTAATTCGAAGTGTGCTGCTAATTTATATAGCGCTTTCTGTGAATTCAACTGAAGTGTTAAAGACTCGACAACACAGTAACATGATCGAACAAGAAGGGCTACGATCGTTGAGAGACAAGAAAAGGTTCATACCGCAGGTTGCTTGGAAACTGATTAACCATAGCAACCACAAACCAGCGCTAAACACTTGTTAAGTTAGTAAGTAAGTAAATGTAGGTCTGTTCTTTTTTTTAGCCAATTGTTAATCGCATTTTGGTGTACAAGCATCTAGCAAACCAAGTTTAAAAGTATAAAAGGTTTATTTTACGTTGTACTGAATTATAATGTTTACTCATTTAAATAAATTCGTTAACAAACATTCTGCCTTCTACGATCGTACTCTAAACGTGGTTTCGCATCTTCATCTCGTATAGGACTAAGATAATTGGACTAAGTTGGTTGAATTCTCGAATTGAGCATTGTTTCCCAATAGCATTGTTTCCTGTGTCTGATATAGGCCTACAGTCATGGCCATAATGCGTGCATCACCCTGGATTTTTCTATGTTTCCTCACTTTTATTCCAATAAACATGAGAGTTAGACACGTTTTTCTCCAATAAACATGAGAATAAGACACATGTAGGCCCTACTGTACATGTATTGTACATATGTAAGAACTTCGTTACAAAGTTTACTGTCTAGTAGGCCAATCTAGCGTGTTTGCCATTGTTGGCGATAACCATGGCAATACGTGAAGGCATTGCAGTACTCTGGTGTAATTTCTTGAACCCACACGCTCGAGATTATTTTTTAAGTGCCCCAAGTGATGTAGTGTGCTTCTCGGCAACTCTACGCTTCAACATCACCCAGCAGTTCTCAATCGGGTTGAGGTCAGGTGAGTTCCCGGCAATCCCGGGTCATGGAGATAGCAATTCAACGTGATTCAGCCATGTCGAAGGTAAAGGGGTATTGAAAGAAATCAATTTTCACTAAAACTCTCTGTAAACAAACAAATAAGTAGAAAGAAGATGAACTGCATCAATAGTGGCTTATATATCGTATATCGGATGTTTAAGTAACATTAAAATTTGGCCCGATAGCATATTAACACAACTTTTCGCTAAAAAAGAATGCAAAATTGGGGTGATGCATGCATTATGGCCATGAATGTACAGGCGTTGCATCCATTTGGAGGGCTTGTCTTGTTTTGCTATGACACCAACCGGAAGTTACGAACACTAAAGCCTTGACCCAGTTCTCTGGTTTCCCTCCCCAATTGGATTTCGACCGTGTTGTTCCAACAGACAGTAATGCTTTACTACTATTTCACTTGAAGCGTCATCGATTGATGCCTTGCGCCTTGTTGTAACGGCGCTACAGGAGTTAATGACATTAGATTGACTGTGTAACCTGTAGCCTACCATCTAACCTGTATTATCCAACCTGTATTATCCAACCTGTATATTCTAACTTGTATAATCTAACCTGTATTATAATCTAACCTGTATAATCTATCCTGTATAGTGCATAATCTAACATGCATAATCTAAGGTAATTCTTCAGGTTAGGTCCCCAAATTATTTTTGCATTGGTATCCATTTTAAAAAAACTGCAGTTTATCTTTTCATCAATCCGACTTCTATTTAGCAGGAATTCTTTTCATCAATCTCACATCTATTTAACATGAATTCTTTTCGTCAATCCAACTTCCATTTAAGCAAAGAATTATTCTGATCAATCCAACTTCTAGTTTCACGGAAAACTATTTTCGTCAGTCCAGCTTTCATTTGTGCAATTATTCTACCCAATCCAGCTTCCGTTTGCGCAATAATTCATCATCTTCATCGACTCGACTTTCTTTGGTTCACCTTTGACACTGGCGCCAAAAGACGACAGACTGCCAAGCGTGGAAGCTTCCATTTAGGCAAACAATTAATTTCATCAATCCCGCTTCCATTTCATGAGAGAAATATTTTCATCAATACTGCTTTCATTTAGGTAAACAATTATTTTCGTCAATCCAGCTTCCATCTATACAATTATTCATGTCAATCCTGCTTCCATTTAGGTAAAGAATTATTTTTATCAATGCAGCTTCCACTTTAAATTGACAATATCAAATATGTCAATGCAAAATAATTTGGGGACCTAAACTGAAGGATTACCATCTAACATGTATAATCTAACCTGTAAAATCTTACCTGTATAATCTTACCTGTATATTCTGACCTGTATAATCCAACCTGTGTAATCTAACCAGTTTAATCTAACCTGGTTTGTATTACCTCGTACCGGGATCTTATGTTTCATGCAGGCTTCACCGTCGGAGGGATCATCGCTTCTCTTATTTCGTCGCAGTTCTGCATTATTCCCATAGACAATGGATGGCCACTTACCTTCTATGTCACAGGTAATTCAGGTGATACACAGGTAGTCGTTTGGTTAGAGAGGTCGTCTTATGACGCCTAGTTTACGGGTTCGAACCATCCCCAGACGGTCAATGTGTAGGGACCCTTCACTTACAATTGAACAACGCCATCGATAGATGCTTGGTCATTACTCATTAGATATTGGCGTTTAATGATTTCATAACGTAGCAATATTATTGAATATAAAAATATTGACTCTTTACCACTGCATTACCAGCTGGCTTGAATTTAGCTACCTCTGAAAATTGTCTTTGATGAAGTAACAATTAATGGATACATGAAGTTGCTTAGCGTCTTTGGTCTGATGCGCGAATTTCCTGTAACAATTGCAGGATGTGAATATAAGTCACTGTGTCTGTAAACTTTTACATGAGGTAATGTAATATAATGTAAACTTTGAAAATTTCTCTGCGGCATGGAAAACAGCCTACTATCGACGCCCATCTAGTCAGGTCAGCTAGCTTCAATTTATTATTAAAGTCTTCTAACAGAGTGCTTATGAATAAATGATCTACTAATTAAGAACAGGCCTCGTACTTCCGATTGAAACTTACAGAATAATAATCATTCATGTTTAAGACCAATATTCTAAATTTTATCTTAGTAAATGAAATTTCCCAAGAAAAGATGCCAGTCGGGTCACATCGAAATTGGAACTAATTGTTTCTGTCCCTGGCTGAATGCTTCTTCTCTTCGTATTTCTCTGATGCGTCAGTCTATAATTATTGTTTCAAAGAAGCTATCTCTGGATACTTTTGCAGACTACAATTTTAAACTTTATTTGTTTCTAACTTGCTTAAATGTGTCGCTTAATAGGGAATCTGTCTTCAAATTAACTACTTCTTTCTTTCCAGTCAGTAATGCGATTGCAAATTCCACTTATACTACAACATCTCTATCTTCGTGCAAAGATATAATGTACAGAAATCTCATCTCTGTAGAAAGCTTAGAATAATTATGGTCACACTCAACCTCCTTGACCTATCTGAGTTCGACTCCGCTCTTTGTTACATCATCTGAAGCATTGGTTTGGAGTAGTAGATCAAATCATAACAGGGTACCAGCGTCTTACTGCCGCCATCAGTTGGCGGCCAGTGTTATTTAAGTTAACTAAAACTGAAAGTAAGTTTATCGTTAACTGAAAGTTCTATTTGAGTTAACTTAAACTAAAACTGAAACTGATAAGTTCTGAAAACTGTAACTTAAACTAAGCTGAAAAGTACAAAATTAGAACTAAGACTAAACTTGAAACATGACAACTTAATTAATTTTTCTGTGTGGCACACAGACTGAGTGGCGGACATGCCTGCAACGGCTAGCGGCGAGTGCTTCAAACTGCATCCCAAAAGCATGAAACCGTGATTTTAATAAGATCTGTTGTTCTTGCTAATCAAAATGAATGTTAATAAAATATGACATTTAATTGCTTCTGTTGAATGTTTACAAAACTAAATTAAAACTGAAAAGTTCGGAAAACTGAAAGTAAAACTAAACCTGAAAATATTTGAAAACTATAACTAAAACTAAACTGGAAAGTTTAAGCAAAACTAAAACTCAAACTGAAACTGAAAAGTAAACTGAAACTTAAATAACACTGTTGGCGGCCTTCATTTGTGGATCATTGTCGAACCGGATACCGCTCGCCACTGGCGTTCTTCGATCGAGACTCTCTGTTTCCGGTCCCTTGCTTAAAATCTCTGTACAACACTCCACCCATTGCTCTATTGAGTCAAAGCGGTATCAAACATAAACTTAATGTTCACGGTGATGTCATTCAGCTCTGCAGTTCATTTGACAATTCCTCATACTCCAGCTGTCTTACTCTATTGTGATATACGAAGGATTAGGGGCCGGGCCATGTTTCTTTTATTGCATTGTAACTCGGTCCTCACTGGCATTTCAGAGCGACCTTGTTGAAGCTTCACATAGTCCTCTCTTCCTTGGCCAGAGCCAACACTAAAATTATAATGTAGGCCTATGAGTATATCCCCTATTCCAAGCCTGGCATTAGCTACGTGAAGCTATGGATAAGATAGATTTTGATTTCGGCATAATCGCCTATAAGCCTTTGCATATGACCTAACTATTTTCGTCTTCATTGTCGTGTGTTTGTTTGTCTCAGGTGCTGTGAGCTTTGTGTTTTGGGTTTTTTGGAACCTCTTCGCATTCAGTTCTCCCTATGACCATCCGAGAATCAGCGAAGCGGAACTCAACTACATCAAAGGAAGCAACAAACTCCAGTCGACGACTGAAATAAAGGCAATGATGACTATTCCTCTTCGTAATTAAACGATTCAGGCCACGGAATCTAAGCCTAAGTGAATCTAATTTTAGCTGTGTAGACTTTATAACATTTAATGTTCTCATTCCTGTGAATTTCGTGCGCTACTCCCTCTCTTTTGGGTTTCATATCGTGTCTAACACTCTGTCTGTTACAGATGGATATTTCTGGTCTCTCGTATATATATATCGGCTCTATCCGAGCGTTCGTGAATGAACTGGTGCCCCAGCTGTGCTTAGCTTTTAAGTAGCTCTTTAAAAATGTCGAGACTACCGTTATGATTACAATTACTGCATCTTGGTTGCTCTAGATCATCTCCCCTCATAAATATCAACTCTAATTTTGTACAAGGTTCGGGCTATGGCCCTAACAATTTTAGAATTACAATATCTAAGCTCAAGACAATTCACATTGGAAATATGATACTAATGTATGCTGATAATAGCTCCTGTACTTACTGATATCTTCTTCTAATAGCGCCACTGTTTCAGCCGAGCTAGAACATGTGACCAATTGGGCAAAAGCATTCAACGTAAAGCTTAACCATAAAAAAAGACGCAAGAGATGATTGTAAGAGGGATCGGAAGAAGAGGGGTGTCAGCCCTTCAGGCCACCCATGGTCTATCTGGCACTGGGCTATACGATGTGGTGAGGGCGACAACGGTGGCACGCTTGTTGTATGCTGCTCCGGCATTGTGGGGCTTTGCCAGCCAAAGGGAGAAGGGAATGCTCCAGTCTTTAATGAACAGATTGATCCGTCAGCGATACCTCCCAAGTAATAGCCCAACCTTTGAACAACTATGCCATAAAGCCGACACCTGCCTATATTCGGCGGTCCTGGGAAACTCGGGCCATGTTCTCCATGTGTTTCCACCTCCAAAAAAGCCGTTGGCCTATTCCCTTCAACCACGATCACATGACCGTGTTTTACCTTTGGCTGACCATAATATGAAAAACTTTTATAGTTTGAATGCTTTATTCATATTGACTATTGATTCTTTATTATTTATGATGTATGTACACCGGAATGCCGATTGCAACTGGTTCAATAAAGAATATACTTAATTACTTACTTACTTAGGTTGTCTGTCTGCTTCACTTAGGAGCAACCATCGGTCAGTAGCTGCAATCGTAAAACATACATTTCTATAGCGCTACACTACGATGTTAAGCGAAATTTACCAGACCGTTCATTACGATAGATATATATAAGTCTTAGATTAATAATATAATAATAATAATATTTCTATGTAATAATAATATTTAGATTAGCAATTCGTACATGACATGTAAAGAGTGACCGTGTTGTTTTGTTGTGGAAAACAGCGGAAACCATTTCCCATTCTGAAGGCCATTTCAAGCCCAGCAGTTCTCGCCATAGTCGCTGCCTCCGTATCCCAGACATGGTTTGGCCACACTCAGGCCACGACGCTACCCTTTTACTTACGAGACGTTCTCCATTTTGACATCAAACAGGTAATGACCTTTCCCTCCATTGCCTTGATCGGAAGGCTTTTCCTCGCTTCTGTACGAGTACTTCTTTGAAAAACGTGTTTAGTAATAATAGTAGAAACATTAGTAGGCATAGCGTGACAAAATTAATAAAAGACACAAGAGGCATGGTATAATAATCATCTGTATGTAGTAGAGTGTAGTGTGTATATAGCATTAAAAAAATAATGATGATGATGATGATGATGATGATGATGATGATGATGACGATGACGATGATGATGATGATGATGATGATGATGATGATGATGATGATGATGATGATGATGATGATGATGATGATGATGATAGTAATAATAATAACAATAATAATAATGATAATAATAATAATAATAATAATAATAATAATAATGACGCTTTTAATCTCTAAGACCCTGGGGAATGAAGTACCTCAGGGCATATAAAATAATAATAATATAATAATAATAATAATAATAATAATAATAATAATTATTATTATTATTATTATTATTATTATTATTATTATTATTATTATTATTATTATTATTATTATTATAATCATCATCATCATCATTGCGCCAGCGAACATGCCACTATTGGCGGGTTAATGTTTCATCTATAAAATGCAGAATTGCAAATGCTTTGTAAAATGTCTTATTGGTACTGTTGTAGAATGGTTTATACACACTTTTGCCTTCCGTTTTGAGCGTTTTGGTCGGCCCACCGCTGGGATACCTGGCCGATATCCTACAAGCCAGGAAGATCATATCGACAGTCGCTACTCGCAAGATCTGCCAGAGCATATGTAAGATAAACTTAACTCTTTTTTTATCAATCCTTTTATTGTTTCCATAGAATAGTTTACAAGTAGTGATCCAGAGTAGCCTAATCATAAATCAACGATCATACATGTATGTTTAGAAATTAAAACAGACAGATCACATGATTATCTTATTAACTTAATTGATGGAAACTGAATGAGGATTGCTAATTACGATTATTCTAATCACAAATTTTCTCTCCTGCATAGATAGGGCTGTACTTCATGGTTCATAGAAAATTCACAATACCGTATTATTCTCAGTTATTAGTCTGTCTGCATCGCATCTGAGTGTGGAATCCATTTTCATATCGTTAAACTGACTACTATATACACTGTGTCCGGAAAAATTCCGACCCCCACAGATGTGGTTAAAAAAACTATAGTAGATAATAATCGATTTAAAAAAATACAAAAGCATTTTCATCTTGACATACTTACAAACGAAATTCTTTGTAATGTATTAACGGCCCCGTTTAAACTTACGTCATAGTGACGTATTTGAGTTTTATATTTTGTAAACAAAGTTGCAAGAAAATGGCGTTTAGCGAGGAAGACAAAATTGTTATAAAATTTTTACGCCAAAACAAGAAATATGGAGCCAAGAAGTTTCTGAAAAAATTTCCGAACAAGGGTTGGACATTAGGTGGACTAAAGTACCTTATACGAAAAATTGATCTAACCGAATCTTGTAAGCGTCGCAAGGGTAGCGGTAGACCGAGAGTTGCACGGACAACTGAAAATATCGAAAAAGTTGAGGATCTCGTTTTAAGTCAAGAAGATCGACCTCAATCACATCTAACGCTAAGAGAAATCGCTCGAGAGACTGGAATTTCAAAAACTTTAGTGCACGAAATTGTCAAAAATGACCTTCATCTAAAGTGTTTAAAGAAAAGACGAGCGACTGAATTAACAGAAGCCAACAAGGAAGCACGGCTCGAGCGTTCAAGGATTTTGTTAGATCGCTATCCTGATGAAATGGTAAACTTTATTTGGTTTACAGACGAAAAGTTGTTTACCATCGCCACACCAAAGAACAGTCAAAATGATCGTCTGTACGTTGCCACCGGAACTCGGAAGAAAAACATCCCAGCTAATCGTTTGCTTAGTACTCGCCCAACATTCAGCCAGTCAGTAATGGTTTCAGTTGGTGTATCTGCTCTTGGTAAAACAGACATACATTTCATAGAACCTGGCGTTAAAATAAATGGAGCTTACTATCGAGATTCTTTGTTGTTGGAAAAATTATTACCTGATATCAGGCAATATTCAGATTACTACACATTTCAACAAGATGGTGCTCCAGCTCACCGAGCACGTGAAACTGTCGAACTGCTGATAAAGGAGACTCCAGATTTTATACCTCCAAATCTTTGGCCTCCAAACAGTCCGGACTTAAATCCTGTTGATTATAAAATTTGGGGAATAATGCAGGAGAAGGTATACAAGACAAAGGTCAGAAACATTGAAGAACTCCGTGAGCGAATTGTTAATGCTTGGGATGAATTTGATCAACTGGTCGTCGATGCTGCCGTTAGTCAGTGGCGTGTGCGTCTCGTAGCTTGTGTTGAAGCCAATGGCGGACATTTTGAACATAAATTATAGTTCACTAATATTTCAGGATTAAATTGTTTTTGGAATTTTAAAAATTGATGACAATTTACTAGTTCTCTCATTCGTATCTCAGGGGGTCGGAATTTTTCCGGACACAGTGTATATATACTTATATAGGCTATGTCCAAAGGTACGCACTGTCACGTGTACATTTAACATCAAAACTGATTTCTTAAGATGAGCTTAGTTCGAGAATCTGTTGAGCAGAGTGAAATGCAGTTACCCTGCCATCATTTTCATGCATTCATTAGATGGGACCCATGTAGGCCTAGACTCTATAAGCATGGTCCTATAATATGGGAAAATGAATTATATATTGTTTCTACATGGGGATGCTGGCAGGGTGGTATTGTCATGAGACGAGTTGTCAAGCGAACAGCAGGCGATTTTTGATGTTGCTGTGTCGATGCTGTAGGCAGTTTCGGTTGTGCATTGCTTCTTCTGGGTGTAAGCTTCAGCGATTATAACATTCGTTATATGGCTGTCGTCTTTCTAATCATCAACGCATTATTCGGTGCAACGTTTCGCATGGGAGTTCTTGTTAACATGCAGGACATTTCTCCAAGGTGAGTTCTGACATTCAGGTTTGATTCGCGAGCCTTTGTTAGCATCTAACTTTATGAGAAGTAATAACATGATTAATCCTGGTTCTATAGCATTTCACACTAACTTCTAGTTAATAATAAATGTTTCAGATTTAATTTTTAGCGCTGTTGAATCAAATGTACGACCTACCGCCGAAAACTAACGTTGAAAGAGCAGGCACTTTGGTCCCATAATTATGTTTATTCCATTATACGCTATATACCACATCACATGTATTGACAGTTTTGATCTTTAACTCTTTATATACTATAGCAATCAGATTATGCCAGCTTTACTTTTTATTATAGTCTACTAGCAATTTTTACCCGGCGTTCGCCCGGGTTTTCCCCAGGCGTAATTTTTAACGGCTGCAAATAAAGGCTACTTACTTACTATATTTGCTGATGGGCTTCAAATATTTAAAAAATGTCCATATATCTGAATGGAAACGATATTTAGAGGTGAACATAGTTGCTTTGCCCGTGTACTGCACGGGTTATCTCTACCTTATAATTATAGGCAATATTATTATTTTGTTCCCCGTTCTTTACGGTTTATCTCTACCTGAAATAGGCGTATTATTTTGTTCCCCGTACTACACGGGTTATTTCTAAATTATAATAGGCGTATTATTTGCCGTTGGCCAGCGTGACGTAAGATTGCATATTTAGCCGCGTGACGTAATTTAAGATTGCATATTAATTTTAGTGACGTGGACAAATGGGCATGCTTATAATGTCCATAAATCGGAATTGAAAGCAAAATTATGAGCTGAAAGTAATTGGGATGAGATAGAAATTCGAATAGCTAAAGTAAGTTTCGAGTTGCTTTGACCTAGAAAATCGGCAATGGCCGTGGTTGCAAAAAATGTGAGCTTAGTGTAATTAGGTCACCAAATCTGTAAATGGTTGCGCTGACCTAGAAATTCGCCCGTGGCGACTTCTGATTGGTTGCTAGATGCTCCGTGTGACGTAAGATTGCTTATTAAGCATGCGTGACGTGAAAAAATGGCCTTACTATGGGCGGTATTGAAATAAGCTCGCTGAAAAGTTAAATTTAAAATGGCCATATATCGGCGTTTAAATAAAATTGCGAACTGAAAATAGTCGCGTTGACCTAGACGTTGCGTAATAATGCTTTGTAAATTTTTCAACTCGCTAAACCGTTCCGTTTCGGAGCCTTTAGCCGGACAGCGATGCATTGCAAACATACATACATACATACGGAAGGACAAACTTTAAGAATTATAGTATAAGATAATATAAATACATGTATACATAGTCTATAATATAATTATATGCATGTAGGCCTACATATATATGGGCTCTAATATATATATATATATATATATATATATAAATTTTATATCCTATAATGTTGTTCAACAGTTACGTACCGTGTCCATATTTTATCATATACGGTATAGGCTACCGGCGCTACATAAAATCGGTGAGGCAGGTAAATGAATGCAACTGTAAGCCAAAACTTAATCCCGTGTGTGACTGACTTGCATCTTTGTCATTTGTTACCCGCAGGTATGCTGGCGAGGTCTTAGGAATTGCAAACACGGCCGGAGCTTTGACCGGTGTCGTTGCTCCAATTATTGTTGGCGTCATTACTCCAAACGTAAATTAAAATTCATTTACTCATTCTTATAAAGCCAGATTTGAAGTTAGGAGCGAAGATACACACTTTCGTAAGCCTACATACACATACACACATACACACATGCATACATACACAAATACACACATGCACACATAAATACACACACATACACTAGGGTGGGGCAAATCGCAGTTGCCTCAACCAGACAATGATAAATAGAAGCTCCCTCATCTACTGGATAATGAAATAATTCATTTTCATATTTTGTATCATGTCTAGGGGTCGCAACTTTAAAAGATATGTGACGTAATCTATTTAATTAGAAATTAAAACACATTTATTAATATTATTACAATGGGGTCATGGAAACTCAATAATTGCTACTATAATATATTACGCTATATAATATTGTGGGGCGCGGTGGTGCAGGGCATTTTTTAACATGTTGACTGGTGGGGAAATTCCCCACCAGCCCTCTCAAATTCCCCACCAGTCCTTGCCATTTTCCCCACCAGTGAATTCTGCCCTTTTTAGTATAACCAGTTGCCACCAATGATGAAATGATTACCGTAAATCATTTTATTGACCTTGACATACCGTAAATGCAAACCACAGCAGACGTGAAATCTTTATAATTTATATTTCTTTGGTCTGAGTAACTTTCCAACTGGAAGGGCCGTAACTAATCAGAACGTCACTACTGGAAACAGACACGGAGAGTCAATTCGTGTTGAAATCGTCGAGGCAGCATATAACTTCTTGGCTGAACGTCTCGAACTCTCGATCCAGAGGAAGACGATGTACTTATGAAGATGAGAGATCTTCTTGCATCGCGAGTCGTTGGGGACTTTATAACAGCTGGCATTAATTTGTCAGCTAGGTTATTCCCGGGTAAAGACGGTATCTTTGCTGATGAAGCCTGCGAACAATGGAATGCAATTTCAGATGTTCCACATCTTCCCGCCGGAGCTGATCTTGGATGCTCATTGTCAGTTCGTCTCCGCCAATTGCTACCAGTTACTACGGGATTAGTGCAAAAGGTGTTGTCAGCAATTGCGACATTGTCACCACATTCAATGCAAACTGAGAGAATTGTATCACATCACAACTTGGTTGTGGACGATCACAGAAGTAGCATGAACTCTGACACAATCAATGCATGACTTAACATTGCCTTGAATGGAGTGGGAACTGCTCACTACGATCCAAGAATGGCCATTGTACATTTTCTTTCTGCCCGGAATCGAAGAGAGCGTGAACCCAATTTAGACATTTTACTCAAGAAGAGATTTCGCTCATAAATGTTTCAGAGAAGATGGCCATTTTTCTAGTTTCCTTAACATTCATCTTATTTCAGTAATCAGTGTTACCCTATTTCAGAATTTGTTTCTTTCCAGTAATTTGACTGCTTGAAAGTTCAACATATTTAAAAAATAATAAAAATATTTAGCCTATGTCCTTTTCCAAGTTTTTCTGAGACAGTGCTTTTGACTTAAAATTACGCGCGGAAAGTGCCCTTTTCGAAATATCCCCACCAGTGGAAATTTCTTAAAAAATCCCCTGCGGTGGTGTACGAGTATGTTCGGTGCCTTGCAGCCCGAGGGTTGCGGGTTCGAATCCACCTCAAGCCGTCGCGTAGGGACCCTGGGCAAAGTCCTTCACTCGCAATTGCTCATGCGCTTCGGCGTGAAACTCCGATTCAGTGTCCGCGCTGTAGTCGGGAGAGCCTCTGAGTAGAAATCTTGACGGGGCGCTATAACAAGTGCTCATACATACATACATACATAGACACAATCGCATTAACACACACATTAGACAATACACACACAGTTACACATTGTGCTGGCCCTGCAGAGCACACACATCGTGAACCAACTGTTCTGGTATGCATCCCTAGCCGAAGTTATGTTGAACATCTTGTTGCTGCATCAGAAAAGCCTGCAGATATTTCAAGAGAAATTTTGTCCGTGATTAGAGATAGTAGATCAGAACCAACGTTACGAGCACCCGTTTGTGATGGGACAGCTGTGAATACCGGTTGAAACAATGGAGTAATCCGAAACATTGAACTTCATATCAGAAGACCTCTTCAGTGGTTAATTTGTTTAATGCATGCTAACGAATTGATTCAGAAGAAGCTAATGGAAGTCGTTGATGGGAAGACCACTGGTCCAAGAACTGCAGAAGGACAGATATCAGACATGTTGGAATTTGACTCACAACAGAAACCAATCATTGAATTTTCTCCTGTTTCAGGTTGTGTTGCTGAACATGAAGATACGATTATGAATGACCTAAGTACAGATCAGTTGTAGGCCTACTTGCTTAAAATATGTCTGCTGATTCGATGTGGCTACAATGCGCTAGTGAGAATCACATCTCCTACTTGCAGACCGCTTCAACCAGGTGCACTCAGTCATGCCAGATGGCTAACATTAGCCAGCCGATTGCTTAGGTTGCCCAAGTGCGCCCCACCTGGGCCCCATATGGGCAACTTCGTGGGGCCCATATGGGCAGCCCTAGATGGGCTCGATGTCCATTTGGCCGCGGGCTCCACGTCCGCCCCAAATGGGCGGCCCACACATTAGCCTACATGGGCTTATTAGGGGCCCCACCTGGGCAGCCCATATGGGTTGCCAATATGGGCCCCACGTGGGCAGCCCAGATGGGCTCGATGTCCATTTGGCCGCGGGCTCCACGTCCGCCCCAAATGGGCGGCCCACACATTAGCCTACATGGGCTTATTAGGGGCCCCACCTGGGCAGGCCATATGGGTTGCCATATGGGCCACGTGGGCAACCCAGATGGGCTCGATGTCCATTTGCCGCGGGCTCCATGTCCGCCCCAAATGGGCGGCCCAAACATTAGCCTACATGGGCTTTTTATGGGCCCCACCTGGGCAGCCCATATGGGTTGCCAATATGGGCCCCACGTGGGGAGCCCAGATGGGCTCGATGTCCATTTGGCCGCGGGCTCCACGTC
>JACEVL010001819.1:0-23269 GCA_020284085.1 Aporrectodea caliginosa
ACAGGCTTTGTTGGGGACCACATGAAGTTTCTTTGACAGTGGTGGAGCAGGTGCTACACAAACGTCTCATTTTGGCACGATAATCACAGATACGGTTGCAGCAACCGAAACTGCAAACCTCATGCATCAAAAAGTCTAAGCTATTTGGTCACTACTGTACACGATCTTCTGTGAAACCGAGCACCTTATCATCAAAAGTGATGATAAGGTGCTGATATTCAACCTGGTTGAATATCAAAGGCCATGGTGACTTTGATGAAATTGACTGTTTGGACGTTTGGAATGCAGCAAAACTGTTCTTGACAAACCAGCGTTTAGAATTGTGAGTATGCCTGCATCTAGCGCTCCGGTTGAAAGTGTGTTTAGTTTAATACTAAAACAGTTTCGATCAAATCTGAGTGACAAGATGCTCACATCCATTATATTTCTCCAAAAAAGCAAAATTATAAATGAGTGCATGTGGCAATACACCATTGCTTTGTCAAGGAAGTAAATCCTTGTTCTTGCAGTAGCCATGTGTATTTGTACTCGTACTTGTACTCGAGACCTTAGTACCTGTACTCGTACTTGTACTCGTACTTGTACTTGTTACTTAAGTATTTGTACAGGTAATTAAGATCTCAGTAGGCCTACTTGTATTTGTACTTGCAATCTTTCATGTTCTGGCCAATAAATATGAAACATATTGTTTTTTCATAGATAATTAAATACCGGTAATTTGTGTTTTAAACCGAAAAATTTCGAATATTGTTAAAACTTCATTGTGCTGGGGGCAAGGCTTAGCCTTAATGTAAAAGCTTAAAATTTGATTTTTAGACTCATCTGTATGAGACGCATGGGAAAATGTCCGTGGAGCAAAGATATTTCAACTTTTATTTTTCTGGAGCACCCTAGACTGTATCGAAGTTTGAGAAACATTAGCGTTTTAGCTTCATTGCTGATGCCACCATTGCAACAGGCTTTGGTTCTCTCTGAATAAAAATGACGACCCTGCTTGGTGACAGAGACAAGTGCAAGCAAGAAACTTGTTCAGAGTCGTAACACGAAGTTCGTCCAGCAGACTAAAACTTAAAATCGTTGGATTACAGGTCAAGCGAGCGACTAGCTTAGCTGTTTTCTGATTATTATCGAAGCAGTAAATTAAATTGCAGCAACGATATGCGGAACTGAAAGTGTATCAAAGAGCTAATTGACTAAACTTTTGTTTCAACAGTTTTATAAATTATTTGTTAGAAACGTTTAGAAATACGAAGAAGACGAAAAACATCTAGCTTCAAATACCTAGAACAATCAGATGCACTTCTTTTCCTTCTTCGTTGATGTTGTCTGGATCTCGACAGATATATCGTCCTGCGTCATCCTTGGCCACAGACTGAAGTATCAGGTTAAAGTGATTCCAGATACTGTCTGTGTAGACCTCTATGCGGAACCGATCTGTGTATTCGAGGTTCACTTTTTCATGAGAATAAATAAAATAGTGTTGATAATGATTTGGGAAGAAGAGCCATTCTACACTGTCTGATGAAGTCGAACAGTTGAGGAATGTCGAGTCGTTGATCAAAGCTTCCGCCGCACTTGAGACCACTTGTATTTTTGCATATGCTGCATTACACACACACACAGAAAATAAGAACGATTTTCTAGTCACGCAGCAAAAGCGAAGCAATACGATAATATAGAAATATGTCAGGAATATAGTAACTCGGAACTTTATTTTGAGGCAAGCCGATATGAAATGACGAAAAATAAGGGACAGTCGACTCAAATTTTAAGCTTAGAGAAAATAGTTAGTTGAGAGGTATATGAAAGCATAAAAGAGGACGGGAGAAATAGGAAATTCTAAACGATGAGTTGTAGAACAGTGAAATAGCGTTGTTGAAATCTGAGATATGAAAGAGAAACTACATTGTTTTCAGAAGATGCTGACGGAATAAAGTACAACTTTAATACAGGAATTTGTTCTATCTATGATGAACCATTCCGTAGAACAAAATACTGTTGGTTACTTCTGCAGTAAAACAAAACACTTGCTGGTGTAGAAAACGCGACAATAGGATTTAGTTTGCTTAAACTGCCTTCAGTGCACGCTGCGGCTTAATTAGCATCAATTAAACCTACAAACACTCCATAAATTTTAAAAAGTTTAACATTAGCCCAACTACGTCAGAAATAGCTGTGAAACGTAATGGAATGAAATGGACAGAGCGCTGTGAAACGTAATGGAATGAAATTGACAACGCCATATTTCGTCAACTTTTACAGGAAATGAGCATACCTGTTCTTGAGAATATTGCAGGTAGAACAATTAGACATATTATAAACGATTTCGTTTGGCCCATCTGCAAAATTCGATAAAACTGCAATGTAGCTATTTTAAAATACAATGGAAAGTGTGTAGACATGAACATTTATATAGCGAATTTTACCTCCCATCTCAAAAGTATTGAATCATTCCCATCGAACTCCTTAAATTAAGAAGCACAGCTCCCGAGCCTGCTCTTTGCTGATTCCGAATTTCATCCGATTAATCGGCATTATTTTATTTGGTTCTAAAGTACTAATTTAGTCATTTTTAAAATGTTTATGTCCGCCATTTTTGTTTATGCGGCGACTCATAATTTTATTATTTTACAAGTGATAAAGATTACCGGAGGAGGTCGCCGAAACAGGTTACTATTTGGGGATTAATGAAAAATAAATTGCTTTTGGTCAAGATTATTATTTTTGGGTATTTGTATTGGTAGTCCAGGGATGAGCCGATTCCGATAAATGATCTAGTGCAAAATCCGGCGAAAACCGATTTGCGGATTAAGATTCGGTCCAACCCTAGTCTGGGTAGAATGTTAGGCCCATCAAAAGCTAGTAATCTTTTCACCTACCATGTAATACAACATCGTTATATTTTTATATTTTAGAATATTATTAGTATTTAAAAAATTAGAAATCCTATTCACCAGCTAAAGAGGCCAAGCCTTGTTTTTAGTAACAATAATATCAGTAACACCTATCACGTCAGTGTCTAATGCACGATGGTGCAACAGCGCCAAGCCGAAATCAGGTCAATCCAGAAGATTAGTTCACTAAGACAGAGACGTAGTCCATGGTGGATGGGCAGTCTGGTAAAGATAGGTCTTAAACCGAGAATGAAATTATATGTGTAACGACTAGCAGAGAGAGATAGAGATAGTGAGAGCGAGAGAGACAGACAGACAGACAGAGAAATAAGGAGACAGCTATAGAGTTAATTAATGGTATGCCATTCCTCTTATAATCTATAGGACCTAAATACTGTAATTTGTGTGGTACAGCCTAAATCAATTGTCCACACATAGACCTAGTATTAGATGGTTAAGTATTGGCATGTGACTGACGACTTTAACCATGTTATCAGCGTCTAGTGTTTGGGCATCTAAACTGATCCATTATTCTGGCTATGCGTTACAGACTAAAATTAATGACAGACCTTCATGGTAAATGGTTTACACCAATGGACTATTTTCATTGTCAATTATACACGGAGAAGGCCTATATATATATGTGCACAGGACGTCTTTTCTACACACTTGAAGTTACTGTTTTGTAACCCAAGTGAGCCCCTACGTGTAGTTTTAAAATTTATCTTTTCGGAAAATCTTTGTATTTAATTGCATCTGAGTTGCTAGAATGAACTAGAATTCCATAATCGTCTGAAAGACCAAATGCACGCTTCTAGAATCTGATGACCATTTTCATAGGCCAACTGCTTTAGCAGAGAAACTGCCTGTTGTCTATGAACTTCTGAAGTCTAGTCTACTACTCATAATTATCGGGGCTAGCCCTTATGCTTGGCCACCGTCCTGTCGCTTTCTTGCGGCAAGCTGATAAGCTGCGTGTACCTAGAAATGCAGCATACGACGGCGGTGCTCCAGATCCAGGAAAGTAGGCTCATCCTACCCATATCACTCTTCCGGACTTTTTGAAGTTAACTTGAAAGATATAGCATGCTTTAATTCTTTAATATAAAATAGCAATTTTTAAAACTTGGGCTTGAAGAGGCTTGCGATGAGATCTATGCAGCATAAATTTAGTCTAGTCTAAGTTGCGTGATAATTTGTTGGCCTTAAGCCATACCAATTAGGGGTCTGCGGGTATACCCGTACCCGCGGGTTTACCCGTACCCGACCCGTACCCGCGGATCGGGTACGGGTCGGGTAGGCATTTCACGGGTCGGGTCTGGTACGGGTAGGGTCCTCACGGGTACGGGTATACCCGGTTTTACCCGTACCGACGTGAAATTTTGGGGTTACAATGTCACCGTCACATGTAATAGAGAATGTAGGCGCACAATGAGCCTGACCGGGTCCGCAACGTACAATTAACAGTTACTTAGTGTACTAGGTGACAGTATAGACCACAGAGATAAAGTGTACAATGCACTTGAGAAAGCACAATAGTTGCATGTGGCAGGCTCCATAAGTTGACTGCCTATTATTATTACTACTGTATGCATAACTGCTGCTGCTGGTGCTACTACTACTACTACTACTACTACTACTACTACTACTACTACTACTACTACTACTACTACTACTACTACTACTACTACTACTACTACTACTACTACTACTACTACTACTGCTGCTGCTGCTGCTGCTGCTGCTGCTACTGCTGCTGCTGCTATTACAACAACAACAACAACTACTACTACTACTACTACTACTACTACTACTACTACTACTACTACTACTACTACTACTACTACTACTACTACTACTACTACTACTACTACTACTACTACTACTACACCTACTACTACGACTACTACTATTATCATGATCATCAGCCTATTTATTATTATTACTACTGTATACAATAACTGCTGCTACAACTACTACTACTACTACCACTGCTGCTGCTGCTACTACTACTACTGCTGCTGCTATTACTACTACTACTACTACTACTACTACTAATAATAATAATAATAATAATAATAATAATAATAATAATAATAATAATAATAAGCTTTTCTTTATTAAGCGCCTGACAAACGCACTGCGCTGTACATTTACATGTTATGCAATTGAAATAATCTTAACTGCTAACAGAACAGACAGCCTACAATACACGGCGCTACCTCTCGCTCTCTACGGCAGATGTTATCCAATGCGCTATCGGGCCCCTACTATTACAACAACAACAACTACTACTACTACTACTACTACTACTACTACTACTACTACTACTACTACTACTATTACTACTACTACTACTACTATTATCATCATCAGCCTATTTATTATTATTACTACATGCTGAGTTGTATGCCTATTGGCCTGGTAGGATGGCGTGCTAATGACGTGACGGGTACTTTACGGGTACGGGTATACCCGCGGGTACGGGTAGGGTCGGGTAGTAATTTTGAGTACAGGTCGGGTACGGGTACGGGTACGGGTAGTGGTTCTGTGTTACGGGTACGGGTCGGGTAGCAAAAATGCTCTACCCGCAGACCTCTAATACCAATATAGTTCCAAATAACTATTTGCTTTCTTTTCAATTAAATCAGCAGTCATTTTGGAATAAAACATTGTTACCATGATAGGACAAAATTATATAGGCCCCTACAGGCAACCAATGGCAAATTGCCTATATAATCTGAGCACATATAGTGGTTCCAACATAGACCTTGAGACACTCCACATCAAATAATTTTGTAGGTAGACCCATGACTTGTATTATGTTCAGTGATATTTTACTTCTCAAAATAATTCCTAATTCAGTTTTAATTCAGTTCAGTGTCCTTGAATATTACTTCTAATTCTAATTTTACTTCGCCAATAATTTTACTTATCATTCCTATTTTAGTTCTCAATTAATTTTACTTCTTATTTTAGTTTTCCAAATAATTATTAATTTCAGTGCAGTAAAAAGTATTTTAACGTTACTACACCTGCACGTATAAGATATCTTTGTTCAATTTCAAGAATACTCTCATTTCCAGAGATTTTTTCATGCGATTTCATGCGATTTCTTCGTCCATCAGTCAAGATTCCACATACAAAAAAAATTCTTTACACAAAGGCCTGTGAGGCTGGAGCCGAGAAAAGATCCTCTGCAATGGTGGAATTTGCTGTACGAAGTTTGCCTTTCCGTCCAGGAAGCAAAAAGATTTCTAGTAGGCTATCATTCTCCCTTATGTCTGCCAAATAACGATCCATCAGAGTTGTTACACAGTCTTGGTTGCAGCAGCTGCTGGACAATGTTGATGTTGTTTGTGACTTTAGTTTCATGTTGAGAAATTTAAATTTCTGCAGTGCAGGTGAAACTGTGCTTCGACGTTTACAAGACAATGAGTAATCTCCTATTTTTGGGATCTACAGCGATGCTGGCATAGGACTATCTGCTAATGTAGTAGATATAAATAAATAATGCAGCAGTTACACTTACGTTTCACCCTTTGCTTCATCTCAACTTAAGGACCACAAGAAGTAAAATGATTTTACTTCTGAAAATAATTTCTAATTTCATTCCTAATTTTAGTTCTGCAAATAATTCATAATTTAATTCCTAATTTCGTTTTTGAAGCCAAAATAATTCCTACTTTTACTTCTAATTTTCGTTAACGAAATCCTTTATTTTTACTTCTAATTTTAGTTTTCGTTAACGAAAATATCACTGATTATGTTGCATCTGCATTGCGTCTTACATAAAGCATACTGTTTTCTATCAGTTAGATACAACACAGGCGTCTGGATAAAAATTTCTAACTGCCTTTCTTGACCTTTCAACCAAAATGTTTTGAATGTGCACAAATAAATTAAAATTACATCATTCATTATCGCGAACGTTTACGGTTTACCTAGCTGTCGTTTATATTTCATCAAGTTCAAGCTATTCAAACATGATCACCCTATTCCTACGCGCCATCGTGAGTCGGAATCTCGGTCATATTCATTAATTCAGTAAATAATTATTATTTATAATAGGGTCTTAATGTATTACGTGGCCTATTCCCGCCCAAGTTCCGACGCCATTATAGCCTTCGACCCCGTGTTCATTAATTCATAAGGATGACAGAAACTTCATTCCGAGAGTTCTTTATGAGCGTATTAATTTAGGCCTATCTGTTGAGCCATTAGCTAACATCTTTACTAGCAGTCTGGATATTTTCTCACTGGAGCCGTCCATAAATGACGTCACGCACCTAGGGGTCGAGGGGTCGGAGATTTGTGACGATGTGTGACATGGGGTGGGGGTCTCAGAGGTGTGACGTCACACCAGGTCTATGTAATTAAATTTAACAGTTAACAACAATTTAATTTTAACAATAACAGCACTAACTGTGAGTATTAAATTTTCATTATTTTTTTTATTATTTTAATGTATATGGGCACCATTACTAATATTTTCTAATTATTTCAATATTTGGTCACCGTTAGATTTTAAAATATGCATGATCTCCCTATTTATTCCACGAAAGAGCATTTTGCTTCGCCATGAAAATTTGCTTTTAGGGGGCGGGTCAGAGCTTTGTGACGTCATTTTTCAAGGGGTTTTTACTTTTTGTGACGAAGTGTGACGAGGGGGAGGGGGGTTCAAAATCGGCCAAAAATTGCGTGACGTCATTTATGGACGGCCCCATTAGTCGTAACCTGGGAGCCATGGTGCTGTGTGTCATCCGGATTTATGTTAAATCTATATTATAAGCCGTAGTCTGTTTACGTTTTCCTTCCGTTTGTTTGTTTGTTTGTTTGTTTGTTTGTCCGTTGTCTAAAGGCTCCGAAACGGAACGCTTTAGCGATTAACAAAATTTTTCAAAACATTATTACGCCACGTCTTGATCAACACGACTATTTTCAGCTCGCAATTTTATTTAAACGCCGATATATTATGGACATTTTAAATTTACAACTTTTTCGACGAGGCTATCTTATAATAGCAGCCGTAGTATGGCCATTTGTCCACGTGACCACGTCACGCATGCTAAAACTAATATGCAATGTTACGTCACGCGGAGGATTTAGGTCAACGCTCTGATTCGCAACCAATCACGATGACCGTTGATTTCAAATCAGAAGTGGTAACGCCCACGGCAGAATTTCAATGCAACACTTTAGGGATACGAAATTTTTAACGAACGTTTTCATTTGAATTTCTATAGATCTCAACCCAACTTTATATCAACTCAGAATTTACTTTCAATTCCGATATTTGGACATTTTAAGTTTCGATGTGATCAACTGATCATAGTTTCAATGCAATTGAATTCTAGCTATGCAGGAGTATATATTGGATAGAGTTGTAATTAAACAATTTCAAGCCAGCGCGTAAATTCGCCAGAGGGATACACGAAAAATTTGCACATCGTTAAATTCAAATTCACGGGCGCTGACGAAGATGTCGTTCAATTCAAATACACGGGCGCTGAAGAAAACCCGGGCGAACGCCGGGTAAAAACTGCTAATAAACGAATATATTATTCTATTCCACAAGTAACAAAGACATGGATAGCATTCAGGGCCGTTTTAACACAGGTGCAAACGGTGCGGTGCACCGCGAGCTCCTAAGCCGCCACAGGCCCCTGAGCCGAATTTTGTTTGCTATTTGCTAAACGTCGAGTGCAAGTCCCAGTCTCAGTTCAATTCATGTGAAATCAAAAAGTGTAAGGAAGCACTAGTGATTTTTATATTGTTTTAATTCACTATGTTTACTAATTCTTACTTACACGGTTTGCTTGCCTACTGACCGCCACAACAGCACGTAACATGCACCCGCATTCCATAGATGATAGATCTATGGTCTTATGGACTGTGCACTGTGTGCGTGCAAAGTAGATATAACATTTTATTTATATCTATGGCACGCCCCCACTCTCCGCTTACATGACCGTGAATCCGTGACATCACATTTTGATGCACTTTTCTATTTTCCTATATAGTTAGCTCGGTGTTTTGACTAAATTTAAGTAAGTAAGTAAGTATGTATTAGGGTGTCTCTTAAAAATGAAAGTTTAAAATTTTAATCTCTCACCCTTTCAAGTTGTTAGGTTCATGGAAAAACAATATTAGAAAAAAGTTGGTGGAAATCGGATAACATTTAGAGGTGGCCCTTTGATGTCAAAGTTTTAGCAACGTAGCCCTATTGTTTATTATTATGCTACATATAGTACATAGTTCGAATCATTAAGCGAGGGACAGATTGTCCTATTAATTTGCCAATTTCAATATAAAGAAGGAGCGAAGCAGGCTACTACTTCATCATCATCATCATCATCATCATCATCATCATCATCATCATCATCATCATCATCATCATCATCATCATCATCATCATCATCATCATCATCATCATCATCATCATCATCTAGTACTGCAGAAGAGAAGGGAGATTACCATCCTTCTTGTGCTTCCGACGATGGCCCATCCCCAAAGAGAGAATGGTTAAACATATTAATTTCTAGCACTCGACGGAACCAGCGTCTCATCAAGAAGTGCCACCTTCATTGTCATTGAAGTTGCATCTAGCCTTTGGCAGAACGTTACTGAGTACAATTCATTGCTCCATGACCAAACTTCATTCCACCAAGTCAAACAAGCTAAAATCAGAGTTCACTGTAACTGTACATTTGACAGTTGACAACTCATTGGGATGGGAAGCTAATGGAAGACCAAACTTCCACAGAGCATATCGATCGTCTTCCAATTCTTATATCAGGTGTTGGAGTGAATCAGCTACTCGGTGTTCCGAGACTTCCAGCCTGAACTACCGAGGCCCAAGCTACTGACGTCATCATGTCTTTGGAGGAATTGGGCAATTATGGATCGTGTTGCGGGGTTGTGCTTTGACACAAATACTGTCCTGCCAAAGGCTGACAATGGCATTTCTGGTGCTTGCGCGATTATAGAGCAGTAGCTTGGAAGAGATTTGCTCTTCTTGGCATGTCACCATCATGTGGCAGAGCCAGTGGGTTGGGCGACATTCGAAGTTCTTCTATATAAGCGATGTTGGAGGCATGACGTGCTCATTTGCAGGTGCCAGGCACCATGCATTGTGCCAGATGGATGACCAAGGTTATACATGGGATTAAAATGTGGCTCTTTCGTGACCAGTTCCAAATTACTGCTTCAGAGAAGAGAGAAATTCGTGATCGGGCAACTTTTGCAGTTATCATCCACCTCAAGACCTGGATAACCAATCGGAGTTGAAGCACCTCTGAATGACTTCCGACTCATGATTGAACTCCAAAAACACCCACATGAAGCCATTTTCAGCACAACAAGCAAAAAGCTTGGACTTCATCTATGGTACTTTTCTGAGGAGCTGGTCGCACTGGCTCTTTTTGATTCCAGAGTGTCTGTGGAGATGAAGAGACTGATGTTATAGCCACCATGGACTATACCCAGCCCCGGATCACCCAGTGACATCCACCAAAGCGACCAAAAGTTAAATCTGCTGCATTATGGGTACCGGGGCCTGGAGTAGTGGAGTAGTTCTGCGTGAAAAAAACTCTTCCATAGTTGGCCTTCCTCAGACTTTCCTTGCCATGGATTCGTCTGAATGCGATGAAGAGGAAACATTCCGGGGAATTGCGCATCATCAGCGGGTTGGCAGTCGTCAATGACAGGGCTAAGCGAGGCGTGGCCAGTGTTATTTCAGTTATGGTTTTCAGGTACGGTTACAGTTATAGTTATCTAATTTATGATTTTTCAGTTAAATTATAGTTACAGTTAACTGAAATCAGATTTTTCAGTTTCAGTTATTGTTTTTTATTTTTCAGTTTCAGTTACAGTTACAGTTAACTGCAAGACATTTTTCAGTTATTTTGCTATTTCAGTTACAGTTAATAGAAATAACACTGGGCGTGGCCCTCATTAAGAAGGTGACTGCCAGAGAGGAGCAACTAGAATTCCTCCTTCAAGTTGTCTCCGACCATCGACGTAAATTTCTGGACTGCAGCGAAAAGACTTTTATGGCAACATATTCCGGGAAATTAGTCATTAATTTTAACACACATAATTATATAGGGTATATATACCTTATATATAGACCATATATATACAGGTCGATAGTAGAGAATTTGCTAAAATTAATAAGCAATACAAATGATTGGTACTACAACTGGCGATTAATTATCATGTAGCATTATATACTTCCCATTGTACGAAGTATCATTAATTTTCTAAACTTCACGGCTCGAGGGCCACCTCTAAATATTATCCGATTTTAATGAAATTTTTTATAAAATTTTATTTCTATAAACCTAACAACTTGGATGGGTGAGAGCAAGAGAAATAGAAAAACTATATTTTTACTATATGCTAAGAGACACCCTAGTATGTATATGCTTTACTGAATACTGAACCAGCTACAATCCGAATTCCGGTGTAAGTTTACATACAACGTATATAATAAGCAATCAGTAGTCAATATGAATAAAGCATTCTAACCATAAAAGTTTCTTCATGTTATGGTCAGCTATTAAATGATAAAACACGGTCATGTGATGGGGTCGAAGGAAATAGGCCAACAGCTCTTTTTCAGAGAGAAACCTATGGAGAACATGGCCCGGGTTTCTCAGGACCGCCGAAAGCAGGCAATGGTCCGCTTTGAGGCATGTAGTCGTTTTTCAAAGCTTGGACTATCTCTTCGGAAGTTGGGAGGTATCGCTGACGGATCAATCTGTTCATTACAGACTGGAGCATTCCCTTCTTCCTCTGGCTGGCAAAGCCCACCATGACGGAGCAGCATAAAGCAAGCGAACCATCGTTGTCGCACTCACCACATCGGGGCCATAGATTTTTGACGTGTATACAATGCTTAAAAGTTAAAACGTTAAACTTAGCAAGTGGCTGTGCCTCTCGGTGACTGTTACATGTATGCAACAATAATATTGAGTTTGAAAATTCAATTAAATTCGGATGCGTTAGCAGCGTTGCAATTATGAGTAACTCATATAAACAAATCCGGATCGCAGAAAAGACAAACAAGTGAAACTCGCAAGCTCAGTGACTCTGCAATACAGTGTAATCGATTTGCAACTGGACCAAGTTGTTGACGCTTTCATGTCACAAAATGTTAGACGTGTGATTTGGACCGTTTAGCCGGCATTTGCTGGATATAACCAAACTGTGTCACTGTGAGAGATGAAAACGGACCTCGCTGATATTTTGGCCAAGCTGATATTTTGGCCTATATATCTAGCATTTGCTCATTTGCTGAAGGCTGCAGCTTTAACCCTTTGGAGGTGAGGTGGGGTATGACACACCCCATAGCTATTCTACGCTGCGTTTTCTAGGGAAAAAGTGGAACCAGCTTGGATTGTTTTTGTCTACCTTAGTGAATGTGAAATACGGACACTTTAGGTCAATTTCAGCTATTTTTGAACGCACATTTTTTTTATTTTGTTGCAAATTCAAGTGAAATTATAATTTTTCGTATACATATTGATTTTAATGAATTAAAAAACGTAACGGCACAGTGTAGAAAAATTGGTGATAATAGAAGATAGTGCAGATATAAGATATATCCTGTTTTGCATAGATGCAAAATTGTTCCATTATTACTGGTAGTATGTCACGTGTTCGAAAACGTTACATGTTTCAAGGGCCACGAAGATGCCATTGCAGAGGGCCGCTTTTGATTTCGAGCGCCACCGCGCTGGCCACTTCAATTATGATTGAAAAAAGTTATTTGCTCCCGATAACCACCAGTTTAACTGATAATTGGTTACAGAACAATAGTTTAGCTCACATTAAATGTTATGTAGTTGATATTTTGACTTACAAGTAAAAAATATGCATTGGGGTATGTCATACCCCACCTCACCTGAAACGTTCCAATGCTTCACCTCACCTCCAAAGGGTTAAGGAATTAATTACATATTTGAGATTTATCAGATTTTATTGGCAAGCTGTTGTTATGTACACTGTGTCCACGATAAAGTAGATCACTAGACTTTGTTAAATATCTTGGTCAATTGTAGTACTATAGGTACTAAATTTGGTGCACATGAACTTCAGTCTATTCTATCGATACCCTGCAAATTTTATTACAATTAATGCAACGGTTACGAGGATATACCCTTATGAAATTGGGTGGTTCAGGAACCAAGTTACCAACACGTAAAACGCATAGAATTACGTCATTTTTCTGGCTACCGCAGGGATAGGCTGTTGTTTATAAACGTCATTTTCGGAAACAATTCCACTACGAGACCTGTTTTACGTAACAGTAGTTGGTTGTAAAGAAATGGTTTTCAGTGCAGAGGACAAGATTTTAATCAAGGAGTTTACAGAGACGAAGGGGTATGGCGTAGGAGACTCATTACAAAATTTCCAATGAAAAATTGGTCCCTAGCTGGTGTCAGCAAGCTGTTAAAAAAGATTGCCACAACCGGATCAGTTGCAAGGAAACCACGAGACGCAAACAAAACCACGGACGCAAACAAATATCAATGCTGTCGGAAAACTGGTGCTGAGTCAGGATGATCAGCCGCGCACGCATCTGTCGATGCGTTTTACGTGTTGGTAACTTGGTTCCTGAACCACTGAATTTCATAAGGGTATATCCTCGTAACCGTTGCATCAATTGTAATAAAATTTGCAGGGTATAGATAGAATAGACTGAAGTTCATGTGCACCAAATTTAGTACCTATAGTACTACAATTGACCAAGATATTTTACAAAGTCTAGTGATCTACTTTATCGTGGACACAGTGTAGTGTTGAAGTGTTCTATTTAGGCCTACACTTAGGCCTACTCTCAAACAGTCAGTGGCCGCCACTTACTAGTGTGTATAAGGATTATAACTAAGGGATAAATGGGATATGAAAAACCAACAGCAAACAAACGGCCGCTCGACCGACACGGGCCTCTGTGGTAACTTTTGCACCCACATTCGAAGAACCTTGTCAACGTTGATAAAAGGCAAGTGCAACATACAGTTAAGGTTGCGTGTTGTGCATACAATATTTGCCATATCGAACCGGATATTTGTTGACCACTAGCTAGTGCAGAAAGCATGGCTATATTTAGCCTAATACATTGCATAAGCTTTACATAATAGTCGAGCGAATGACTACCGTACATGGTTCAAAGTAGCAGTAGCTGTTATGGGCGATAGATAAGCATAATAGAGTTTGCTGCTGTGGTTTCAGGTGGTTCCGGATCAGCATTCAAAACCTTGGATTATCAGCTAGGCCGATATTTTCACTTGTCTGAATTATTGAAAACTTTTGCAGCATGTTGATCACGGCAATTCTACTTCTTATAAAAGTTGGAATAGGTTGGTTACATAACAATAGGCAGGTGTAACGTAGAATTACTGTTCTGTGCAAACGACGAGTAAAAACAAAACTAAGTCGGACTTAATAATTTAGTACCGGCCTTACCATTGTGCGAACCGTGCAATTGCATAGGGCCCGCAAATTATGGGGGCCAGAAAATGTCAGAAAATTAACATGAACAAGACACCTTAACAATAATAGGCCTATTTTGGTTTCAATTAAATATTCTCTTTTATCAAAAAATAAAAGAATAAACGTCAAATGGTACAAACCTAATTTTCTGCGACATTTTATGTGACATTTTCCGACCCCCTATTAGTGGTGAGGTCCGAAACTCTCACAGTAAAACCTGTGATATTTTCGGGCCCCTATTGTGGGGCCCGAAAGTGTCACAGAAAATTAACATGAACAAGGCACCCTAGTGATAATGTTATGGTTTGAATTTAATCTTCTTCTTTTGTCAAAAAAATAAACGTCAAATGGTACGAAGTTGAAGCCATTTGACTTCTATTTTTGACATAATACTATAGGCCAGGAGCGTAGCCAGACTTAAATTCAAGAGGAGGCAACTTCACAGACCAGTGCATAATTTTCCTGATGACCTTTTTCATAAAGTTTGTTAACTCCGACTCCGATTTTTTTTTAAATTCAACTCCGATGACCTTTTTTTAGACATTTTACACATTTTTACTCCGATGACCTTACAAACTAACATTGAAAGTAAATTACCTGGAACACAGGCGCCTAACGAGACTTCAATTCTTCAATTCAAGAGGAGGCAACTTCACAGACCATTGGCAAAATCTTGGTCATTTCAATTGAAACTCCACTATATAAAAAAAAGCAAGAGGAGGCAACTGCCTCCTCGTGCCTCCATGTAGCTACGCCTATGCTATAGGCCTATGTTGTTAGAAAAGATAATAACATTGGGTGCAGAAATGGTTATACTTTTCTATACTTTGCTTACATTTTAAGTGAGAAATTTTACATCTTGAAAATTTGTGTCCGCGAGCTATGTCTAGAAAAAGTAAGGTTCTCTGGTCCAAAAAGTTTCAAAACCACTGCTGTAAGTGATTGTTTACGGTACCTTTGTTAATTATTTTATATTATTTCTTTTAGACTTTAGAGGATTTTATTTTTAGGGTTTATTATTAGCACACACACACAGGCTTATGATTAGCAATGAAAAACAATTTGATTTGTGTCATGGGGCCCGTACAGTTCGCTTTGCACAGGGCCCGCAATATACAAGGGCCGGTGTCACGAAATAGAGTATCCCCATAAATGAGTATCCCCTTAGCGAAATGGAGTATTCGATAAGACCTACTTTTCTTTCGTCGCAAGCACTGTATCTGAGCCTAACCTTTTTTTCTTTTCAGTTACGTCTAGGTCTGATGCTTATATGCTTAACAAAGCCGTCGTTGTTGGACAGAGAATGGAGCTGCAGTGCAAAGCGAACCAACATGAAACGGTTAATCGATGGACTGCAACGCGCGTCGGACAAAAATTTGAAGTGATATTTCAGTCGAAACTACAAACCAACAGCTCGGAGAACGATCGAAATAATGGTGTAATGAATGTTAACTTTCCATATTTTGGTGTTCAATTTCGTCAAAATGGCGACTGCATTCTTTATTCGAACAGAACCGAACTAAATGACGCTGGTGTCTATGCGTGCTTAAAAAATAAAGATGCAATTCAATATAGCGCAAAGCTCACAGTCTTGGGTGAGTATTGTTTGCATTAATATAAAAACTGTAGGCCTATGTCGTTGAACCCATTATTAACATCCAGCCTACGTTTAGATGAATGTCTTTTAGTTTAGTTTTGAGTTTGTTGAATCTTTTCATAAAAATCACAGGTACAAGAACAGCAATTGAATAAAACAACTAAATTAACTAACAGCGTGCTAGAGATTTAGCATTATTTTTTCCTGCCTTTTTCTGTTCTATAGTTTGTCTATGTCTGGTATTATAATCATGTGTGCCAGTAATCACTGTGAAGTATGAGTTAAATAAAGCTGGGAGAGTGCCATTGTGGTGCCGGTACATCAACATTGCAAGTTGAAGTTAAAAATGTCATAAATTGTTAAGCGGTTTAAGGACTTAAATAGGTGGCAACTTTCTGCTAGATAATGAGCCCCACTGATAATAATTCGTGTTGCCCTTTTTTGCAGAATGTATATAGGTTTGAGCATGTACTGATACCCTCCTGCCCACACTACATTGCAATAATTTAAGTAAGGCAGTAGAAGGATAATGTATAATAAATTGAGTGAGTGAGCTGGTAAGGACCCCGTAAGTCTGTGAACGATCCCCACAGTTTTGGCTACTTTGTTTTTAACATGCTCCACATGCTCCTTCTAAGTAAGGTTTTCGTCAATGATAACCCTCAGAAATTTGACTTTAGAGACTCTGCATAATTGAACGTTATCGATAGTTAAGGAAGGGTCAAATGTGTTCGATATCCGTGACTTTTTGCTTTTTGATAAAACATAGTTTGATTTTTTTATGTTCAGTGATAACATATTCACTTGCAACCAGCATGATAATTCATAATTTGGAAAAGTTCATAGTTGTTTTTCCCATTACAAAAGCCGAAGTATCATCTGCAAAAAGCACCAGTTGCAGGGTGGGGGCAGGTTGTGATGTCATTTATGTAGATGAGAAATAATAGAGGACCCACATTTGAACCTTGTGGAACACCACAGAGTATGGGTGCAAGGCTAGAGAGAACCCCTGCATAGGAAACCTGTTGGTATCTATCCTTGAGATAGGATCCAAACCATTCCAGCGCAATCCCACGAATACCATTTGCGTTTCAGGCTTTCAGCAAATATTATGTATGAGATAAATGCAGATGTAGTTCAAACTATCCACGGCCTTAGATCTATCTTCAATGTAAGAATCACATAAGAGATGCTTTAAAAGAATGGATGGATGAGTGATCCCAGAAGATTGGCAATGGTAGCCTATTGGGATGAAATATAGACGCTACTGTGAAAACAACTTCCTGCCTCTGCCTGGGTAGGTTTTCACACGTATCGCATTGTGGAGTGTGAGATTTGCTCACGAGGTATAAAAAAACTGAAGCAGTTTCAGGAGTTCATAGAGTGGGTAGATAGTGCTCTTGGACACAATAAGACGCAGTTACAGACGCAGGCCATTCCTGGAAGACAGGCAACCACGGTAAGACCTTTCTAAGTGGCAGAACGACAACTACTCTTTAGAATATGGCTCATTTTTGACTCAAGCACTGAGTGCAAGCGTGACCAAAATCCCGCAATTGATAACATGAAGGTCAGCATACAACAGTTTTGCTGTCAAACAAGAACTACATTTGAGTCTGTAGGCTTTTTGTAGACACACGCGATGTATAACGTGAGCACATAGCGACAAAACGTTGATCCTACCCCAACATGCCAACGCAGTCCATAGCCCTACAGGACCCATATTTCCATATGGGACCCAACTAGAGACCATAATGCGTCCCACCTAATGCCCGTGGAAATACTTGCAGGTACGTCGTCTGTTTATAGCAATAAACTCATGTCTTCTTTTCTGTAGAATCGAATCCTGTTTGTGAAAGTAACATCTCTTCTGGTAACGACGATATCTTAATGTCTCCTGACGTTAATATCTGGATTCAGTGCAGTGTAAATTTTTCAACTGTCGATTATTATCCGAGTATGGAGTGGACACAACACCACGAAGACACACAGCTGATAAGGAATCACAGTGTTACGATTACTACGAACACTGCCGTAACTTCTGTTTTGACTGTTTCAATCAGTTCAGTAGAAAACGGAAGCTACATTTCTTGCATAACATTCTTCAAACCGTACAACGGTCACATCAAAACGACTGCTTCTAACATTCCTGACTTCAGGTTTACCTGGAATTCAACGAAAATCATTTTCCAAGAAAGCGCGCTTTCCACAGCAAATCTTCATGTAAAAGATATATTGATGTCATCAGACAGTAAATTGGCTACCAGCGTCACAACTGCATTGATTGACGGAAATGGTACAGATTCTTCTAGTAACTACTGGTGTGAGTATAATTTTCCCACTCCAAACATCTTAAGGCAAAAGGATCTCAACGAGATTTACCAACTTATGTGGGATTCAGTTATACAACCTAATGCGTGCTATTGTGATCGCGTAAAATGCATGCTATTGCTAAATTTTAAATAAGCCTACTTGTCCAAACAGTAAGAAATAAAGAAAACTTCGAACGAATGAATGTTTTAAGATTTACATGTCAGCCGTCGATACTTGAGACGGATGCAACCTTCGACCATTTTAGGCAGCTTCGTCATTATGCTTACCTCTGTCAGTCTTTCAAAACAAATAACATTTAGAGTGCAAAAGTCTTCTTATGCTGCTAAAATCATTCGGCAATGATTGAGCTGGATTAACTTAATAAAAGAGTTTTTACCAAGGAAGCCCTATAGTCAGAATGGTAAGCACTGGATAGGCCTACGTGCGTTCAGTGGAATCTACCAATGGAACTGGGAATGGCAGAATTGAGACACAAACTGAGGGGTTGTTGATCTCCCATGATATAACGGTTCTTAGTGACTTCCGAGTGCCTTATTATATAAGTCGGGTGTTTGTTCTCCAATTCCAGATGGGGGATTAGACGCCATTGCATACTACTAATAGAAATTTTTAAATGTTGAATTAAACTTGTTTAAATATAAGAACTTTACGAATTTTAGTTTTCGTGTCATTGTCCCTGGTGGCTGTTGTGTCGATATTCTTTGTTCTGGCAATTGTGGCCCTCAACTTCTACATATGTCGAAAAAGAATTACTGCAGGTTTGATATATTCAAAGCAGTTTAAAATACTTATTTTTTCATTTATAAAGAAATTGATGGTGTTGAAAGCAAAAGAACTTAAAACACGTTAAAGCACTACAAAGCTAAAAGAATACATATATTTTGCCTATCTTAGGCAACGCTTTCATAGACAAGAACTATAATAAGCATGGATTCTGATAGACAAAGAATATGGTAGGAAAGATTTATTGTAACAGTAGGCAGACTTGATAGGTAAAGATTGTGATATATAGGCAAGGATGGTGATACGGTAGAACTGTGATGTGATATCCAGTGATTGTGACAGCCAAGGACTATGATCGGCAAGGACTATGGTAGCAAAAGACTCTGATACGCAAGGACTATCATGGTAAGCATGAACTGCAACAGGTAAGGATTGCGAAAGATTAGTAGTGCGTTAATTTCCCTAAGATTTTGTAAATGATTAAATTAGGCCGTGTTTCGGTTATACTACCACACTAAGGGAAATCGATTTGCCACACAATAGGCCAAATTGTGAAAGAAAAATATTTGGCGAGATAGAAAGCAAAACAAGAAGACCAAGCCTTTGGCAGATGTTGATTTTATCACAACACAAGTCATAGACTAGTCATATAATAACGTTTGTGTTGAATTGAACATTTTCGCCTAAGCTGGGTTTTTATAGCATGACCAATAATTAGAAGTACCGGCTAATCCAAGGATAAAAATAATTCTAAATATTCGATGTTAAAATATTACGATATCTCTAAATCAAGTAGATTTTAAATTGAGAGGCAGATAGGCCTATACAGAGGCACCGAGACAGAGTGAAAGGGAAAAAGAGAGAACTATTACAATAATGAATGTTTGTCATAGATAAGACGTGCTTCATATGCAGGTTGCCTTTTACAGGCGTCTTGTTTTTAGGATACACAATATTCAGGGTATGTTGCCTAGTAAGCTAGCTGTTAGACATTTTCTTATCTCTGTTCCGCCAGTAGCCTAGGCGATATTGAAACGCTTTTTTCTTTGTCGTGTCGGGACTCTACTTACAGTAGAAGTTAAAGACGCGCTAATTATGCGATTACGATTATGGCTACGATCATTTACTTAGGATAGGGGTGTCAAACTTTTTAAAATGGTGGGCCAGTGGCCTATATTCCAGTCATTGGCGGGCCATGGTGCCGAAGGAGCCTGAGCAAAAAGGGGATAGAGGTCTGGGAGGGGCTTGGTGAGCACGTCCGCAGGAAACTTTTGCAACACTGAATCTTAAATGGTGCATTTTAGCATATGAACAGTCAAAATAATAGATCAAATTAGGCTTATAAAATCATGATTCTGATCTTCATTATCAGCCATGAACTTCACAATAGTCTTTATTCAAGGCTAGGCGGGCCAGAAAACATCGTCGGCGGGCCAGAAATGGCACGCGGGCCGGTGTTACTGTAGTAGGCTGAATAGACTCCCCTTTAAACACTCCGGAGTCTATTTATCCCCGGATTTATTGACTCGTGGAGTTAATTCTTACTAGGAACTCTGTGTTGATAAAATTGAAGATATCTGAGCATGTTTAAAGGTCGCTAGGTTTTGACACTTTTTGTAGAAATTGCAAAAATTGCGCATCTGACGCGTTAATAGCTGCATTATGAATTAAAATTTGCACCCATGAACACCAAGCACCATCTTCCTAAATCATGATCAATATGCCAACTGTGTTTAAGTAAATAAAAGAATAATAAGCTTATGTACAAATAAAAAACATATCAAGTTCTTTCTGATAGATAATCGGTTTTTGGCTTATAGCTAATTTTTAAATTTTGCATGCCAACTTTTCATTACAATTCGTTTCATATACAATTGAATTGTTCAATATTGCTCTACATGTATATGCTGCTAATTTAGTATGAACAGAGTATTTTTTATCTGTGAAGCCAGCCTTGAATATGAAATAAGCTTACAGCACATGTTTTTTCACTTTCTGCAATAAAACCTCATACGTGACAAAAACGGCAGCTATCGTGGCACTGGCATCAGCCCGGAGTTCAGCACAAAGTTGGTTGTTAGCGATGCCTGACAAACACATTCTTGGGTCTGGACTCCCAAAATAAGGACAATCCTGAGGAATTTCATGTTGCATTACCAGAATAGACTAACAGTTGGTGATGCCACGAGAGCAACAATATTCGTTGTGTTGGTAATTCGGGAGCAGGCTAGAATTCCCGCAAAGCGTGCTGATTCGGGTGTTCGCAAGCACTGGAAGTTGTATGAGCCAAGATTTCTGCTGATTCAAAGAGTAAAAATTTAAGGTCGATATAAATTAGCTCTGTCAGTCGTCATCTCTGCTATTTCTTCGAACACCATATAGCCACGCGCTTTCTTTGATGAGCGTGTCATTGATGACACCGAGGCTGCTTTGGTAATACAATCTGTACTCATCCACCTAATCCGCAATCCATGTAGCGTCTGGACAGGAAATCCTTCGACCACCAGACTCCACTAGAAGCGGATGTCACAAGAAGAACTTTAAAACTGCTTGATCTTCTTGCCATCCAGGGTCAAGAATAACCCACAGCCATCCTATCACAGGCTTCTACTCCCTGGCCACTGTACCTTACTTTCCAGTCGATGAAGGCAAATGTCAAACTGTTGATGGTTGTCAATGACTGCGCAGGACGTGGAGTGGCTCTGATCCAGTCTTACAATGATGTACTAAGGATGAGTCACAGAAACAATACTTGCTGCAACTTGTCTCCAGTCATCGGACAAAATTTTCTGTTCCAACAAAGGCAAAATGAAATAATAGTGGGTTGAGGGTTTTCCAGCACTTCAATGACGGGATTTATGCAGACTGGATAACTTCTTTAATTATCTAAACTTTATCTCATTACAAACTTAATGCAGCCTAACTAAGCAGTAACACTGCAGTATATATTTCTAATTGGGGCTGTTTATTGTTCAAAATAAGAACTGACTAGGAAAACAAATTATAACTGATTTGAAAAAAAATCAAAATTATACATTTTTTTGACAAATTCATACTATATAGCAAAAAGTCGAGAAACATAGCGACCTCTAACTATAATCCAATCCTTCCAAAATGTTGCATAGAGACTCATGTTTTCATGTGTAACAAGGGCAGCCTTGTGGAGCAATGCATTTCCAACTTTTAATTTTTTGGACCACACTAATGGACTATGCGTACCTGATAGATATCACTTCTGATGTAAAATCAACAAATTATTGATTATCATAGTAGTTGCACTAGTGACTATGTTTGGCGACTGCTTTTAACAGGTGGAGAAGATCCTGTTCATGCGTCGAGTTTCGTCTCGTTGGATCACCAGATGTCAGACGAATACGAGATAATGCCATATGCATATACGGATGGTTACGACAACATAGATGACATAAACGTAACTGATATCGATATCCCGACACAGCTTCCAAGGCGAGAAGGTCCTCTCCCCACACCCGGCTATGACAGTCTATTGTCACAACCAAGTGTACCAACCGTCTATAGCCCTATTGACAACTATGAACAGCCAATGGACAGAGAAGACATCGAGATAAGTCTTATGCCAGAACCTAAACAGTCTTCAGACATCGGTAAGTCATTTTCAGATGAAGATATCGATGTCCCGATACAGTTTCCAGGGCGTGAAGGAGGACCTCTACCCACATGTGGCTATGACCATCTATTATCACAACAAAGCGGACCCACCGTCTATAGCCCAATTGACAACAATGAACAGCCAATGGACGTCGAGATCAGCTCAGGTTTTATGCCAGAATCTAAGCAGTATTCAGACATTGATAAGTCATTTGCAGATGAACATAGCGTCAAAGTCAATGTGAAACTCCCGGCTTATATTCAGCTCATCAGTGAAGCAGAAGAAGAAGACTCTTCAACTGTCTCTATGCTAAGAAAGGAAATCAATCCGTCAAGCGATTCTCTTAACGAAATTCCTTCGTCTTACTTAAACATCAATGAAGGTGTCACGGAATATGTCACAGAAGATGCCACAGAAGATGGTTTCGATCCTGAAAAATTCCTTCCTCATAGTAAAAAATAAGTGAAGATGTCACAAGAGATGATTCCCGGAAGACATTTCTTCATCTTACCTAAGAGCCGGGAGATAATGTCAAATAAGACATCAATTCTGAAGACATTCTATCATCTTAACTTGAAATAACAGATGAAC
>JACEVL010001820.1:0-22633 GCA_020284085.1 Aporrectodea caliginosa
GAAGAACCAACGCGCTACCAGTTGAGCTACACCCCACAGCTGAAGATCGGAGTTATTAACAGCCTAATTAACGCTTTAGGCTACTTTGGGCTACTTGCCTCAAAGCGGTGGTTTCCTTGTATATTTAGGCCTACGTAGGCCTATCGAAATAACTTTCTACCTAACAGTGATTCTATACCTGTCTTATTGTCCCGTTGTCTGTCTCGGAACCGGACACAGATTTTCATTTTACTACAATTTGAAAACCCTTCAGACTTGACGCAGCGCTCGTGAATTATTGGCCTAAGCTGGTGCCCTGCGCTAGGCTTTCGGGTGGCGCTTTAGAAGTTTGGAGATTACTATTAAGCCTACGATTAGGCTACGATATCCACGTGACTGACGTCAGCGCATTTCAGGAACTTGCTTTAAATAATCCCCGTTGTTGGATAAGTGCGTGTTAAATTCCACCTCTTGTCAGGTTTAACATAGCGCATCGCACGATTGGTTGTAATCTCCACGAAGAAGTGACATCCCACCAATTCGTCTAATCATCTCGAATGGTCTCCATCTATCGGTGTTTATTACCCAACCCTGTCCACCTTAATTTATAACAGTGTAGTGACCAATCAAGCGCTGAGCCAAGCGCTTAAGCAGCGAATAGTCAGTGGAGACTCCTCCATCCCATGTATTATCTATGTCTCTTGATCGATGACGTTGTTTGCGCTGAAAACATGAATAAATTATGAATAAAAAGGGAAAAATAAATAAAATATTATTCGCTTAACACAACATGGGATGATAACCCGCCGGAACATGGCAGTCGAGTGATCAGGGCGCTTGGCCTGTAACGTGGAGAGTACGGGCTCGATCCTCGCCCGAGGCAGTACTGTGAAGGGACCTTGAGCAAGTCTATCATTCGCTATTGCTCTTCGCCATCGTCGTATGATCGTGTGCACTTCGGAATCGGAACTTTGGAAGGTGGGCAATATCAAGTACAGTTGTATTGTATTGGAGAGAAGGAGGAGCAGAGCTGCAGAGGAGATTTAATCGAAGCAGGATTATTACTGGAAAGGAACCACCACAGTGGGTGAGGTTTTTTGAATTAGCACCAAACAAAGCAACTTGAGGACAAAGGTATAAATTATTTACGAAGCCAAAAGGGACATTAGGGCAAAAATTCTTCAGCGCGAGAGTTATAGGCTCGTGGAATGGCTTGGAAAATAGTACTGTCTCAGTGGACACTGTCACGGATTTTAAGAGGAAGCTAGGGTCCTAGGGAGAATTTGGTATTAACCCTTAGGAGGTGAGGTGGGGTATGACACACCCCACAGGTCTTCTACGCTGCGTTTTCTACGGAAAAGGTGGCACCAGCTTGTAATATTTTTGTCTACCTTAGTGATTGTGAAATACGGACACTTTGGGACAATTTAAGGTACTTTTGAACGCACATTATTTTTATTTTGTTGCATATTCAAGTGAAATTATAATTTTTCGTATACATGTTGATTTTAATTAATTAAAAAATTAACGGCTCAGTGCAGAAAAAATTGGGCGATAATTGACTATATTGTAGATATGAGATATTAGATATATTATTTTTGCATCAATGCAAAATTGATCCATTACTACGGGTATTATGTCACGTGTTCGCAAACGTTACATGTTTCAAGCAACGGTCACTAAGATGCCATTGCAGAGGGCGGCTTTGATTTCCATTTCAATTTTGATTTAAAACAGTAATTTGTTCCCAATAATAACAAGTTTAGCTGATAATTGGTCACAAAACTATACCTTAGCTCACAATTAATGTTATGTAGTTGCTATCTTTTGACTTGCAAGTAAAAATATGTATTGGGGTATGTCATACCCCACCTCACCTCTAACGTTCCAATGCTTCACCTCACCTCCAAAGGGTAAAGCGTTCCAGGTTAATTTGCAGTGGTTCTAACACAGACTAAACGTCTTCTGGACCACTTAAAACCCTTACTCTGTCATGATATGCTGTGTATTGTGTTGTATAGGGAATTTTAAGCAAGCAAGTCCTTCAGATGCAGTTGTTCTGTATAGTGCTTTAGATAATCCTTCTCTCACAAACTGATAATTCCAATTTTCCAAACATGACCTTTAGTTTCCCGATTCTAGACAATAAATCTGGTGATCAGGTTGTCAGTTCCAAATTAGTCTAATCTCTTCAAGAATTTCTACCCTGTCCCACCCACTACCCCATCTGCTACCCCAACATCCAATCTTTCTCGTCCTGACTCTCCTAAGCGAAACCCTCCTTAACAGCCTTGTGCCTCCTCTTCCATTTGGTCTTCTCACTCTTCTGCCAAACGGACTGGGACCTCCAATTATCATCTCTATACGGAGCAGCACTCGTGAATAAACTGGTGCCCTTAAGTAAGTAAGTTGGTAAGTTAGTTAGTAAGTAAATAAATACGTAAGTAAGTATATTCTTCATTAACCAATTGCTAATCGCACTTTGGTGTACATACACCTAATAAACACAGTTATAAAGTATTAATTTAATTTAGCATCCTAAATATAAATGAACCTCCTAAGTAGCGCGTTGGAGCTTTCTCGATTGCGTGCTTGAACACGTAAAGTGCAGGTTCAAGCATTCTATCGTGTGAACCTTAACGCTTTAACGATGGTGGTGAACTCAAAGCGACTGGGAAACCACAGCAGATCGTCACTAAGTGTCAAACAAGTGCCCCACTCACGTGCGCAATTGCTCAGCGTCATCGACTGACGCTTTGTAATTAGACAATGGAGCTAAACAAACACAAACGTAATAATGAACGCAAGGTACGCATGCATGAAGTCAGGCATTCGTCAGATCAACATGAAATGATTGACGTGTGAAGTCAAATGAGCACAGAGAGAAAAAAACTGTTCCGCAAAATTAGTTTAGTTTACTGTCTATTTGTTGGTCAAAATCATTCTTAATTACGTCTGTTTCGACTGATTCTAATCTAATATATTCTATTTTTTCTATTCAATTCGATTAAATTCTATTTGATTCTTAATCATACTTATTTAATCTAACAAATTCGAGTCTTCTCTAATCTCTTCTGATCTAATATATTCTAATCAAATATATTCTATTTAATTCTAATCTATTCTATTCTATTCCATAATCTGTACTAATCTGTTTTAATATAATCCAGACTATAATTCTACTTCATTCTATTCCATTTTTTACTATTATAGTGACTTCTATAGCGTTGTTATCAAAATGTGCAAAGCATCAATTGATTAATCAATTAATCAATTTATCAATACATCAATAAATTCACCAATCAGTTGATCAATCAATTCATCAATTAATCAATTAAATAATCAATCAATTGATCAATCAAAGCATTAGTTCATGAATCAGTTCATCAGTTAATACATCAATCATTTTATCAATCAAATCATTGATTGATCAATTGTTCAATCAAAACATCAATCAATTCAAGTGAATAGTCAAGGTACTAATCTTAGCTTTTTGCCTGGGTTTAATTTCTACCCTTCGAAGGAAATAATGCTTCCAAAAATTATAAGAAAACAATAGGTTACTTCTTAATTCTCAATCCCTTGTTATACAGAAAGTAGGCAGAGTAAAGTGAGCTGACACGATTCCAGCACCAACCTGTCCGCCCCGGTATATTATGCGTCGGAACTGTTTTCGCCATGGAACCGGTCTGGCACCACACCGGCAATTGTAATTTGCTGTTAGACTAATTGCTGCCTCTTTGTCTTTTTGCTTCGGTGCCTTCAAACAGTCGGGACACACCGAGCCTAGCAACCCATGGCATTGTGCAAACGTTCACGCATGTTTTATGCATGGCTTATTCAATAGAGCCATGACAAACTCCGCCACTGCATGCACGTCCGTGCCTTAGTGACAGGCACTGTCAGGCAGTGCCAGTCCCAAGCCTGGATGAAGGAGGAGGGCGACGATAATGATCTTTGATATATCACACAGTGTCGTTAAACTGAAACTACTACTATTAGAACCATATCAATGAGACCACCGGCTCTATACATGGGCAAGTGAAACGTAGGAAATTAAGCGATGTTAGACTCATTATTGAATCTAATTATAATCCAATCTAATACAATGTAATTGTAATTAGTAACTTCTATTGCGCCGGTGTCTAATGCACAAGGCATCAGCCGATGGCGCTCCAAAGCCAAGCTGTAATCAGGTCAGGAGTCGTAACCAAACCCTCAAATCAAATCAAATCTTATTTGAGTCGACTACAGTCTAATCAAATCATACCTCTGATGAAATCCAATATAATAAAACCTAATAGGTTATGTAATTAAACATTCATATGTCACCCCTTCAGGATATCTACTCTGCGCTAGCCTATGTGATGTTAAATGGCATTTGCGAACGAATATAATATTACATCAGTTAGCAAAGCCATGCACAGTAAGCTGAAAGAGTCACCAGTGGAGGGCCCACGCACACACGAGGAACCAACCAACGGATTTCCGTCAACGGCTGACAGTCTGGTTTGGATGTTCAGAGTCTCTAATATGATCAAATCATGCATCAGATCATTTCTACTCTAATCCAAATCTAATCCATTCTGTCTTATCCAGGATCATCCATCGGAATCGAACTGCGTACAGCGGACTGGGAAAAACTGATCGGAACTTTCGACTCGGCAAATAGCGCACACAACGCGACATCTGTCGGCTTTAGAGACGAGATTAAATACACTCTTAAAATTGCAGAGTTTTCTCAGCTATGCTTTTCTTAGTTGTCATGATAAACTTCATTGACCTATGCAAAATTGCTATTGCAACAGAGAATTTAGTTTAGTCAGCAAACTTTAGCTGAAAGAGGTAACTTGCGCTTTGGTAATTCTGCTAAGAATGCCTAGATGCTAGGCATACTCAAAATGACTTTTCGCTAACGTGTCTTCACAAAGCGTTTGTCTTTATAACTTATCCAAATACTTGTGCAGGCTATGGCTCTTAGTTGATATAGCATCGCAACTTAGGTAGGCCCCTATACATTATATCAACTATGCAAGTTAGTTAGCTAGCAGCAATGATCGGCATCCATTAAGCCCCACCAAGAGGCTTTGCTGCATTAAACATTCATATGTCACCCCTTCAGATATCTGCTCGGATTTGAACTAGCCGTTGATTGGCTATTGGCATATCGAAGGAATAGGCTGCATCAGTTAGCAAAGCCATGCACAGTAAGCTGAAAGAGTCATCAGTGGAGGGCCCACGCACACACGAGGAACCAACCAACGGATTTCCGTCAACGGCTGACAGTCTGGTTTGGATGTTCAGAGTCTCTAATATGATCAAATAATACATCAGATCATTTCCACTCTAATCCAAATCTAATCCATTCTGTCTTATCCAGGATCATCCATCGGAATCGAACTGCGTACAGCGGACTGGGAAAAACTGATCGGAACTTTCGACTCGGCAAATAGCGCACACAACGCGACATCTGTCGGCTTTAGAGACGAGATTAATAGGCCGGGTTAAAGGTCAAGAGCTCGTATATCATACGCCTCTACACGAGTGTTATAGTGTCATAAGTTGACACAATTGATCAAATCTGTATTTGCATGCAATCTTGTATATATATTTTCATGGAATATCTATCTGTATATATGGAATATATTTGTATGGAATGTATATATATGTATATAAATATATACATATTTGTCTTTGATTCATTTCGAGAATTTAAATAGCGCCCCTTGAAAAAACCTACTCAGAGGCACTCCCAGCCCAGCCACGGCTAAAGAATAGAGATTTAAGCAACTTATAAATATGTGGACTGTATGAATATATAGGCCTATATATATAATATATAAAAATTATATTCATATGGAATATATTTAGATATTTGAATGGAATATATACATTTTGCACACAAATATATATATTTTATATACATTATTCAGTGTAGAAATATCGTATAATACAGGGGTAGCCAACCTTTTTGGGATACGGACCACTAGCATTGTTGGTAAGCACGCAGCGGGCCGCAAAATGTTTGTCCTCACAGCCTCGAAAAACATAGACTAAATGTTTATTTCATATTTTACAAGATGTATAAAAGCAGGTACGACCACATTAAGGTCACTAGAACTTACAGCACTAAATCCTTTAGTGTTTTAGACATCATTATTATGCAGTATTGTAGTAGTCGGACAAGTAAATAGGTGCAAAATGAGACAAAATATTATTTAGAAAGGGGCCGATGCGGGCCGCCAATCAGCAACCCGCGGGTCGCATTTGGCCCGCAGGCGCAGGTTGACCATCCCTGGTATATAATATATATATATATATATATATATATACAATATTACAAATCAATGTAACAAATATATATCATTTTATGATATATATATTTGTTCGCATTGAATTGCTATAGAATAATTTCTCTTTGACCGACCACATGACAAACGAGCGTGTGTCACGTGACAGTCATATCCATCGGAAACCGGAAGTCGTGGATTGTTTTGTTCTGAAGGAGATAAAGCAACGATTCACGCTTTTATAGAAAACGCAGACGATTTGAATCAGTTGACTGATGATGGCTGTGTATGCGTGTCCACTCTGTGCGTCTGTCCAAATGTTTCTTTGGATCTTTGCCTCTTTAGGTCTTGTACTCTCTCTCTCTCTCTCAGCATCTTTGTCTACTTATATGACCGATAGCGCATTGGATAACACACTGGCATATAGACCGAGAGGTACCGAGTTCGAGTCCCGTAGAATGATTCGGACATGCTTTGTCCTAGGCTGCTAATTAGCGCCCTTTAGATATTCCTTTAAGGTAGTCTGTTCTGTTAGTAGTTAAGATTTATGTCTTCTGTCATTTCTGTTCTTGTGAATTGCTTCAATTGCATAACTGTACACTAGATAACCGGTTAGGTTTACTCTCAACCGGATTGTTCAATAAAAGAATATTATTATTATTATTACCTCTGTCTCCTTAGATATTGTGTCTTCAGCTCCTCTCCTACTCTGCCTCTTTGGATCTTTGTCTCCTTAGATATTCGTCTCTTTAGCTCTCTCCTACTCTGCCTCTTTGCATCTTTGTCTCCTTAGATATTCGTCTCTTTAGCTCTCTCCTACTCTGCCTCTTTGGATCTTTGTCTCCTTAGATATTCGTCTCTTTAGCTCTCTCCTACTCTGCCTCTTTGCATCTTTGTCTCCTTAGATATTCGTCTCTTTAGCTCTCTCCTACTCTGCCTCTTTGCATCTTTGTCTCCTTAGATATTCGTCTCTTTAGCTCTCTCCTACTCTGCCTCTTTGGATCTTTGTCTCCTTAGATATTCGTCTCTTTAGCTCTCTCCTACTCTGCCTCTTTGCATCTTTGTCTCCTTAGATATTCGTCTCTTTAGCTCTCTCCTACTCTGCCTCTTTGGATCTTTGTCTCCTTAGATATTCGTCTCTTTAGCTCTCTCCTACTCTGCCTCTTTGGATCTTTGTCTCCTTAGATATTCGTCTCTTTAGCTCTCTCCTACTCTGCCTCTTTGCATCTTTGTCTCCTTAGATATTCGTCTCTTTAGCTCTCTCCTACTCTGCCTCTTTGGATCTTTGTCTCCTTAGATATTCGTCTCTTTAGCTCTCTCCTACTCTGCCTCTTTGGATCTTTGTCTCCTTAGATATTCGTCTCTTTAGCTCTCTCCTACTCTGCCTCTTTGCATCTTTGTCTCCTTAGATATTCGTCTCTTTAGCTCTCTCCTACTCTGCCTCTTTGCATCTTTGTCTCCTTAGATATTCGTCTCTTTAGCTCTCTCCTACTCTGCCTCTTTGGATCTTTGTCTCCTTAGATATTCGTCTCTTTAGCTCTCTCCTACTCTGCCTCTTTGCATCTTTGTCTCCTTAGATATTCGTCTCTTTAGCTCTCTCCTACTCTGCCTCTTTGGATCTTTGTCTCCTTAGATATTCGTCTCTTTAGCTCTCTCCTACTCTGCCTCTTTGCATCTTTGTCTCCTTAGATATTCGTCTCTTTAGCTCTCTCCTACTCTGCCTCTTTGCATCTTTGTCTCCTTAGATATTCGTCTCTTTAGCTCTCTCCTACTCTGCCTCTTTGGATCTTTGTCTCCTTAGATATTCGTCTCTTTAGCTCTCTCCTACTCTGCCTCTTTGCATCTTTGTCTCCTTAGATATTCGTCTCTTTAGCTCTCTCCTACTCTGCCTCTTTGGATCTTTGTCTCCTTAGATATTCGTCTCTTTAGCTCTCTCCTACTCTGCCTCTTTGGATCTTTGTCTCCTTAGATATTCGTCTCTTTAGCTCTCTCCTACTCTGCCTCTTTGCATCTTTGTCTCCTTAGATATTCGTCTCTTTAGCTCTCTCCTACTCTGCCTCTTTGGATCTTTGTCTCCTTAGATATTCGTCTCTTTAGCTCTCTCCTACTCTGCCTCTTTGCATCTTTGTCTCCTTAGATATTCGTCTCTTTAGCTCTCTCCTACTCTGCCTCTTTGGATCTTTGTCTCCTTAGATATTCGTCTCTTTAGCTCTCTCCTACTCTGCCTCTTTGGATCTTTGTCTCCTTAGATATTCGTCTCTTTAGCTCTCTCCTACTCTGCCTCTTTGCATCTTTGTCTCCTTAGATATTCGTCTCTTTAGCTCTCTCCTACTCTGCCTCTTTGGATCTTTGTCTCCTTAGATATTCGTCTCTTTAGCTCTCTCCTACTCTGCCTCTTTGCATCTTTGTCTCCTTAGATATTCGTCTCTTTAGCTCTCTCCTACTCTGCCTCTTTGCATCTTTGTCTCCTTAGATATTCGTCTCTTTAGCTCTCTCCTACTCTGCCTCTTTGGATCTTTGTCTCCTTAGATATTCGTCTCTTTAGCTCTCTCCTACTCTGCCTCTTTGCATCTTTGTCTCCTTAGATATTCGTCTCTTTAGCTCTCTCCTACTCTGCCTCTTTGGATCTTTGTCTCCTTAGATATTCGTCTCTTTAGCTCTCTCCTACTCTGCCTCTTTGGATCTTTGTCTCCTTAGATATTCGTCTCTTTAGCTCTCTCCTACTCTGCCTCTTTGGATCTTTGTCTCCTTAGATATTCGTCTCTTTAGCTCTCTCCTACTCTGCCTCTTTGCATCTTTGTCTCCTTAGATATTCGTCTCTTTAGCTCTCTCCTACTCTGCCTCTTTGGATCTTTGTCTCCTTAGATATTCGTCTCTTTAGCTCTCTCCTACTCTGCCTCTTTGCATCTTTGTCTCCTTAGATATTCGTCTCTTTAGCTCTCTCCTACTCTGCCTCTTTGGATCTTTGTCTCCTTAGATATTCGTCTCTTTAGCTCTCTCCTACTCTGCCTCTTTGCATCTTTGTCTCCTTAGATATTCGTCTCTTTAGCTCTCTCCTACTCTGCCTCTTTGGATCTTTGTCTCCTTAGATATTCGTCTCTTTAGCTCTCTCCTACTCTGCCTCTTTGCATCTTTGTCTCCTTAGATATTCGTCTCTTTAGCTCTCTCCTACTCTGCCTCTTTGCATCTTTGTCTCCTTAGATATTCGTCTCTTTAGCTCTCTCCTACTCTGCCTCTTTGGATCTTTGTCTCCTTAGATATTCGTCTCTTTAGCTCTCTCCTACTCTGCCTCTTTGGATCTTTGTCTCCTTAGATATTCGTCTCTTTAGCTCTCTCCTACTCTGCCTCTTTGCATCTTTGTCTCCTTAGATATTCGTCTCTTTAGCTCTCTCCTACTCTGCCTCTTTGCATCTTTGTCTCCTTAGATATTCGTCTCTTTAGCTCTCTCCTACTCTGCCTCTTTGCATCTTTGTCTCCTTAGATATTCGTCTCTTTAGCTCTCTCCTACTCTGCCTCTTTGGATCTTTGTCTCCTTAGATATTCGTCTCTTTAGCTCTCTCCTACTCTGCCTCTTTGGATCTTTGTCTCCTTAGATATTCGTCTCTTTAGCTCTCTCCTACTCTGCCTCTTTGCATCTTTGTCTCCTTAGATATTCGTCTCTTTAGCTCTCTCCTACTCTGCCTCTTTGGATCTTTGTCTCCTTAGATATTCGTCTCTTTAGCTCTCTCCTACTCTGCCTCTTTGCATCTTTGTCTCCTTAGATATTCGTCTCTTTAGCTCTCTCCTACTCTGCCTCTTTGGATCTTTGTCTCCTTAGATATTCGTCTCTTTAGCTCTCTCCTACTCTGCCTCTTTGGATCTTTGTCTCCTTAGATATTCGTCTCTTTAGCTCTCTCCTACTCTGCCTCTTTGGATCTTTGTCTCCTTAGATATTCGTCTCTTTAGCTCTCTCCTACTCTGCCTCTTTGGATCTTTGTCTCCTTAGATATTCGTCTCTTTAGCTCTCTCCTACTCTGCCTCTTTGCATCTTTGTCTCCTTAGATATTCGTCTCTTTAGCTCTCTCCTACTCTGCCTCTTTGGATCTTTGTCTCCTTAGATATTCGTCTCTTTAGCTCTCTCCTACTCTGCCTCTTTGGATCTTTGTCTCCTTAGATATTCGTCTCTTTAGCTCTCTCCTACTCTGCCTCTTTGGATCTTTGTCTCCTTAGATATTCGTCTCTTTAGCTCTCTCCTACTCTGCCTCTTTGGATCTTTGTCTCCTTAGATATTCGTCTCTTTAGCTCTCTCCTACTCTGCCTCTTTGGATCTTTGTCTCCTTAGATATTCGTCTCTTTAGCTCTCTCCTACTCTGCCTCTTTGCATCTTTGTCTCCTTAGATATTCGTCTCTTTAGCTCTCTCCTACTCTGCCTCTTTGGATCTTTGTCTCCTTAGATATTCGTCTCTTTAGCTCTCTCCTACTCTGCCTCTTTGGATCTTTGTCTCCTTAGATATTCGTCTCTTTAGCTCTCTCCTACTCTGCCTCTTTGGATCTTTGTCTCCTTAGATATTCGTCTCTTTAGCTCTCTCCTACTCTGCCTCTTTGGATCTTTGTCTCCTTAGATATTCGTCTCTTTAGCTCTCTCCTACTCTGCCTCTTTGCATCTTTGTCTCCTTAGATATTCGTCTCTTTAGCTCTCTCCTACTCTGCCTCTTTGGATCTTTGTCTCCTTAGATATTCGTCTCTTTAGCTCTCTCCTACTCTGCCTCTTTGCATCTTTGTCTCCTTAGATATTCGTCTCTTTAGCTCTCTCCTACTCTGCCTCTTTGCATCTTTGTCTCCTTAGATATTCGTCTCTTTAGCTCTCTCCTACTCTGCCTCTTTGGATCTTTGTCTCCTTAGATATTCGTCTCTTTAGCTCTCTCCTACTCTGCCTCTTTGGATCTTTGTCTCCTTAGATATTCGTCTCTTTAGCTCTCTCCTACTCTGCCTCTTTGCATCTTTGTCTCCTTAGATATTCGTCTCTTTAGCTCTCTCCTACTCTGCCTCTTTGGATCTTTGTCTCCTTAGATATTCGTCTCTTTAGCTCTCTCCTACTCTGCCTCTTTGCATCTTTGTCTCCTTAGATATTCGTCTCTTTAGCTCTCTCCTACTCTGCCTCTTTGCATCTTTGTCTCCTTAGATATTCGTCTCTTTAGCTCTCTCCTACTCTGCCTCTTTGGATCTTTGTCTCCTTAGATATTCGTCTCTTTAGCTCTCTCCTACTCTGCCTCTTTGGATCTTTGTCTCCTTAGATATTCGTCTCTTTAGCTCTCTCCTACTCTGCCTCTTTGGATCTTTGTCTCCTTAGATATTCGTCTCTTTAGCTCTCTCCTACTCTGCCTCTTTGGATCTTTGTCTCCTTAGATATTCGTCTCTTTAGCTCTCTCCTACTCTGCCTCTTTGCATCTTTGTCTCCTTAGATATTCGTCTCTTTAGCTCTCTCCTACTCTGCCTCTTTGGATCTTTGTCTCCTTAGATATTCGTCTCTTTAGCTCTCTCCTACTCTGCCTCTTTGCATCTTTGTCTCCTTAGATATTCGTCTCTTTAGCTCTCTCCTACTCTGCCTCTTTGCATCTTTGTCTCCTTAGATATTCGTCTCTTTAGCTCTCTCCTACTCTGCCTCTTTGGATCTTTGTCTCCTTAGATATTCGTCTCTTTAGCTCTCTCCTACTCTGCCTCTTTGGATCTTTGTCTCCTTAGATATTCGTCTCTTTAGCTCTCTCCTACTCTGCCTCTTTGGATCTTTGTCTCCTTAGATATTCGTCTCTTTAGCTCTCTCCTACTCTGCCTCTTCTCTCTCCTACTCTGCCTCTTTGGATCTTTGTCTCCTTAGATATTCGTCTCTTTAGCTCTCTCCTACTCTGCCTCTTTGGATCTTTGTCTCCTTAGATATTCGTCTCTTTAGCTCTCTCCTACTCTGCCTCTTTGGATCTTTGTCTCCTTAGATATTCGTCTCTTTAGCTCTCTCCTACTCTGCCTCTTTGGATCTTTGTCTCCTTAGATATTCGTCTCTTTAGCTCTCTCCTACTCTGCCTCTTTGGATCTTTGTCTCCTTAGATATTCGTCTCTTTTCTTGTCTGCGTCTTTGGATCTTTAGCTCTCTCCTGCTCTGCCTTTTTTGATCGTTACACTTGTATGGATTGATGTAGACGCACAGTCCCCTAAAGGCAGCGCCAAGGAAGATAAACTGGTCTTTAAACGTCAGAATAATGGATGTGAGGTGTCTTAGGGAAGACGGGGCTTAATAGGGCACCGACACTAGTTTGGACCCATGCACAGGACGACTTAACGTAGACAGTTGGTTATTAGAGATGTTGCAGGAGACCACAGCTGCACCGGAAATTAGCACGGCTATAAGAGGGCAAAACACTCGATCGCACGAACACACCGCACGCAAGAAAACACACAAGCACATGCAAGCGTACAAACAGACATGAGCTTTGTAGCTTTGTAGCAGAGCCATCCAGGTGGAGAAAGAACACGAATAAGCAGTTGTTTATTATGACTACGCAGTGATTTGAAAGAAAAGGGATTTTATTTTTAATAGTGGCAGTAGTACTGGTAGTGGTAGTGTTTGTTGCTGTGATTGTGGTAGTGGTAGTAGCAGTAGCAGTAGCAGCAGCATCAGTAGTAGTAGTAGTAGTAGTGGTGGTGGTGGTGGTGGTGGTGGTGGTGGTGGTGGTGGTGGTGGTGGTGGTGGTGGTGGTGGTGGTGGTGGTGGTGTGGTGGTGGTGGTGGTGGTGGTGGTGGTAGTAGTTGTTGTTATTGTTGTTGTTGTTGTTGTTGTTGTTGTTGTTGTTGTTGTTGTTGTTGTTGTTGTCGTTGTTGTATTTGTAGCAGTAGCATGCATCTATTCAGCGTCATTTTCTAATGCCCAAACATTGATCAATGGCAGTAAGCAATTGTGAGTGAAGGATTTGCTCAATGTCCCTGCACAGTAACCATCTCAGAAGAGGAGGCTGGAATCATTACTCTCCGCATTACTAGTCATGTACTTAACCAATCTGCCACCGTGTCCCACTGCTATCTCCCTGGGGTTCAGTAAGTCCTTTTGCAATGGGTTATGGACAATGTCGTCACGGCCTTTATTTCTGCCATGTTGGTTTTTTAATTAATCATGTCGCCTGTGACGATATAGCATTAAAGCTAATTAATTGCCTGACAAGGTATGCTAGCACCTGATGCTCAGTGAACGCGTGGACCTGTTGTATTATGCGTTGCGCAAGTAACGTGCGTGACGTGGTTGTTTATTGGCTCTACATGTACGTTCGCTTTGTAACGCGGTGCGTTCGAGTTGGAGCCTCAGCTGAAACGTTTAGAGCTCGGTCTTTAGACACCTTTAAAACGCTGTCAACCGATGCTATATAAATATGGGACACGATAGCCGATTGTTTGGAAAATTGCCGACACGCTAGCCGTGGTAGTACCAGTCCCAAGATTGGAAAAAGGAGGAGGAAGACGCTAATCATCTTATTTATGACACAGCGTCGTTAAACAGCAACTAAACAAAAATTTTGGTAAATTTTAGAAATTTCTATTTGGACGCAATTAAAATCGTTATTCTATTTATTTATTTTCCATAAATTTATATAGCGCCCCTTCAATATTCCTACTCAGAGGCGTTGCCTGCGCTAACCAATATGACCAGTCAGTCAAAAACGAACTTCGCTCTACAACGAGGGGTGAGCTCCTAGTTTCACGGGCTCGCTTGGCTATTAAGCATCGCCTTGCTTTTTCGGTTGTGGGACCTCCCACCTGGAATGACCTCCCGCTTAAGCTCCGCTCTTTACTTGTGAGCCATCCGGGTTCTACAGCAGAGTTCTACAAGTCCCTCAAGTCTTTTTCTTTAGTCGTAGCTGGGCCGGGAGCGCTTCTGAGTAGCTTCTTGAAGGGGGCGCTATATAAATGCTCTGAATGAATGAATGAATGAATGAATGAATGAATATAGTAGGGAAGGGCCTAATATTCGGCCGGAAATCGGTTCGTGCCGAATGTTGCACTAATCGGTATTAATCGGAATTTGTGCCTCCCAGCACTACCAATCCACATACAAAAAAGTTATATTTTAAGCCAAAATCAATATCTTCATTAATACAGAAATAGTTAGGCCTACGTGATTTGGCGACCTCCTGCGGCAATCGTTAATCTTTATCATTGAAAGCACGTGTAAAATAATGAAATTGTGACTCGACGCATCAACAAAATGTGGACTAACTGGCTTTTACTTAAGGGGTCGTCCATTAATTATGTCAAACAAATTTTAGGCAGTTTTTGACCCCCTCCCTTGTCAACAACTGTCAAACATTGACGGACCCCTAAAAAATTATGTCATCAATCCCAGAACCAACCCCCCGCCACTACAAGAAAGAAACACAATGGCCCAATACATGTAGAATCATTTTTTATTTAAAATTTTACACTGAAAAATGCAATCTCGAATTTCAAAATAAGCTTATATGAGTTTCGTTTATTACCAGCTTTTTATTAGTATTTAACATTAAGCACTTTATACATTTTTAGCATTACTTAATGTTTTCGCTACCATTTGAAGGGTCTGTGTTGATTCATTGGAAAAAATTGTTGACGTCAAATTGTACCGAACCCCCTCCTCCCCTTATCAACAACTGTCAAACTTTCCAAACCCCTCCCCTATTTTGCTAACATAATTAAAGGACAACCCCTAAGCCACGCAGTTGCAGTTTCAGATGTTAATTTATTCTAAAATAGTTCAGTGAATAGACTCTCGTATGAATTGCATCTTTAATTATTCTATTTTTGCAAATGGAATAAATATTGTTGATTAATCGGATCGAAATTGAATTCGGCCGTAAAAGCAGGCCAAATATCCGGTTACTATCCGGAATCGGAAAACGGCAAAAACGCCAATCAGCCATTCCCTACTAGTACATAGGCATGAAATACAGGTAGCCGATTGCTTTGCTGTTTAGACACCTTTAAGAAGGTAGACACAGACGCTATATAAGTGTGAAAGACAGAAAGTGAAGTAATCGAATTGGTCATAGTTTTCGACTTTGAACTCCGCGACTACCCTACATGTGGTAGTGCCAGTCCCAAAACTGGAGGAAGGAGGAGGGTCGACGCTAATCGTCTATGTTATGACACAGTGTCGTTAAACAGCAAGTATTTGAACACATTTAAAACGGTGGACACCGATGCTATGTAAGTATATAACACAGGTAGCCAACTGGTTAGAGACCTCTGTTTAAACACCTCTAAGACGGTGATATCGAGACTATATAAATTTGAAGTATAGGTTGCCGATTGGATAGAGATCTCTTTTAGACACCTTTAAGACGATGGACACCGATGTTATATATGTGTAAGAAAACAGGTAGCCAATAGGTCAGAGACTGTTCCAAACTTTTTAGATACCTTGAAGACGGTGGATACCGATGCTATATAAACAGCTATGAAACACAGCCAGGCAATTGGTTGAGTATTTGTTTTTACACACATTTTGAACTAGTGGACGCCGATATAATATGAATGAAACACAGGTAGCCGATTGGTTTGCCACACCATTTCTTTGGACTAACTGAAAAGTTCTTTAAACTTATTATGTTAAGTAGAAAAAGAGTCTCAGGTCAAGAATTAAAAATTACTGAACTGTTTTAAAATCTGAATCAGTAGTGGAATGAGTGGAACACTCATTCCACTACTTGAATCATTAGATTAACGATCTCATGTAGGCCTATATTAAAAATGTTTATCAGGAATATTTTTGCATTTAAAATTTCTTGAGTATGACATTTGCTGCTGCATAAATTGCAACAATACCATCTTATCGCAATACTTGCATCATAGTGGCTATTAGATATATTATATTTTTATGTCGTTAAACAAAGAATATTAGTGACACTGTAAAGTATTGTTTTGACACCTTTGAATGGTGTATTCGGACGCTATGAATTCTTTGTTTTCATTTTATAATATTATTTTCTAATTATCATCAACGACCCGTTTTGTCATATGACGACATTAAACTTTAGAATAGAAAAGCCGATTGGTTAGAGCGCTCTCCTTAGACACCTTTGAAACGTCTTCAACTGATGCTATAAAAACATGTGGCAAGGTCGTTTTTAAGACCGCCACTGCCCGTACTCTTGTAGAAACTCCGCGACTGTTCGCTTTCTGACAGTGCCAGTCCCAAGCCTGGATAAAGGAGGAGGGCGACGCTAATGGTCTTTGTTACCACACAGTGGTCGTTAGATAATAAACAAGCAAGTACTATTGTAGTGCCAGTCCAAAGCCTGGATGGATCGTCACCCTAATCTTTGTTATATCACAGCGTCGTTAAACAGCAACTATCCTAACTATCCGATTAGTTGAGCTGCTCGCCTTGTGCCGTGGAGGTTACGGGTTCGATCTTCCTCCTCTGAGATGGTTACTGTGTAGGGACCTTTAACAAGTCCTTCACTCACAATCTCTCAGCGCCATCGATCGATTCTTACGACATCACGGAAAATCGATTACATTTGTTATTGTAATGTAATTGAATATTTATATAGCGCTCCTTCAGGGTAATTGCATTGATTACATTGTAAGCGACAGTAATGCTTTTGTAATTTAACTACCCTGGCTGAAACAAATGTAGTTGTAGTTACAATAGTCTTAAAGAATTACTTACGAATTACTTAACACGAACATGTTTTATCTTACCAAAGTTTCCAGGAAACTTGAGCCAATCGTGAAAGGTTCATGAAAAGAAAACGAAAAATCGTGAGAAGGTTATGAAAGACTAAGAATAGGTCAACAAAAAGTTACGAGAAGGTCATGAAAAGGACATGAAAGAATCGTGAAAATGGGCAAGATTAGATCACGAAACTGTCGTGAAGTGGTTATAAAATGATCGTAAAAAAAGAGATGAAAATGTCGTGAAAAGGTCATTGCACGCAAGGTCCCGAATAGGTCATGAAATGGTCGTGAGGAGGTACATGTATGCTGCGCCCATGAAATCGTTAAACATTGGTGGCGACCTAAAAATTGTTAACCTTATCACACACACATAACCCAACAAGAAATTAAATTTTCTCTCTTCTTTGCACGACAGCGGGAGTATCATTTGGACAGATGAACACCAAGAGTCTGTCGTGTGTATGAGATGTTACATGTAGCGACTTCATTTTCTTAGCCTTGGCATATTATAGCGGATGGCCAGTACACTCCCATTCCCCGAAAATATACAGTCAATGTACTCCTCTTATACTGTGTTCTCCAAGGGGCGTATCTGGAACTGAATCTCCAACATCTTTCTGTCAGCCCAGGCGAAGAATTGAACCGGTAAATCTAGGTTGACAATTTAACACTCTTACTACTAGACTATCTCCCGATAAGAGATTAGAAGAAGAGGAGAGCAGTCCCTTAGACTATTCACGGAGGGTAGCCATTCGTATAAGATGCTAGCGACATGGTTTTCTTAGCCTCGGCATATAACGGCGAGTAACCAGTCCTCTTCTTTGCTGTTTGATTTTCCCACCGACAGCGTACGCTTAGTGTACTCATTACCGCTGAGTTGACTGGGGGCGCAGGTAAAACAGAAATTTAGAAACAAAATTTAATACTGCCTTGGCGGGGATTTGAACCCGCGACCTCTAGGTTGACATTCCGGCACGCTAACCACTACAGTATCGCGCACCCAATAAGAGTAGTAATTCCAATGTTCAAAGACAAATTATGGCTGCTAAGGCCTTTCACGTCGCCCTTCTCTTTCCCCCCGGCTTGGGACTGACACTAATGGCAGTACGGATAGTGGATTTTAAGACGTCAACGGCGGGCTAAATATGTTTCTTTTGAGACCATTCGTAAAGAACATCCGTCGCCAACCACATACAATGCAATCCTTTGCACTAGAGAGGAGGGCACGCACTTGTTTCTGTATGGCGCGCCGCTTGTCAGAGTCGATCAGACGGGACTCGTAAGTGGAGCACTAGTGATGGAGTTTTTGCTACGTCGATAGTTCTGCTTTGTGTTCATCGACTGTCTTAGACTCCTGGGACGTCGATAGATAAGAACGACACTGCCTGTGAAATATTTACTAGACGGCTCAGCTTGTACGAAGGAACCTACTGCAGCATATGCACCATGCATATACAAAGACTTGCTTAGGCATTATATATACATGCATATGTACTAGTACTACTATTATGCTAAAAATATGTTACATATATGTAATTCTTCGCTCATATATGTATTTGAAAGTAAGTATATCCTTTATTTGGCAAATTGCTAACCACATTTTGGTTTACATAGTACTATGACAATACATCCCGACATTCATTCATTCATTCATTCATTTCATGAATTTATATAGCGCCCCTTCAAGAAACCTACTCAGAGGCGCTCCCAGTCCAACCACGGTGATACAAGTAAGTCTTAAGGAGCCTGTAGAACGTAGACGAATTATCCCGAGGTAACAGGCGTATCTCCAACGGGAGACCATTCCAGATAGAAGGACCTACGACTGAGAAAGCACGACGCTGACAGGTTGAGGTTCTAGCACGAGGGACCAAAAGCTCCCGCTAGAGGCAGAGCGAAGAGCTCTGCGAGCCAGCACATCAGATACAGGACAACAGAGCTCACGTAGATAGGTCGGAGCATAGCCAAGGAGGCAGCGCCAAACCAGCGCAGCGATTCTGTACTCGACGCGCTGCGAGACAGGGAGCCAGTGTAGGGTGCCATGCATGTAAGCCGAAACAGAGGCAAATTTATGGATTCGACCAATTAGCCGGGCTGCAGAGCGAAGAACCCGGTCTAGTCGGGCTATCAATGCAAGAGGCAGACCAATCAGTATAGAGCAACAGAAGTCCAATCGGCTGGTGACAAATGCGTGGACAAGGGTAGCAGCAGCATCCTTGGATAGGGAGCGAGAGATAACCCGTAGCTGGCGTAGTTGGTAGTAACAGCCACGAGTGAGCTGGTTGATGTGCATAGAGAAACCAAGTTCCTCATGCAGTGTAACACCCAAATCCCGGACAGAACCATAAAAGGTAACGTTGGGAAATGCCTCAGCCACCGCACAACGGTCCACACCCGCCAGTCGCCTACGTCCACCCAGCCATATGAATTGAGTTTTGGTAGCATTCAGTAAAAGGCGGTTAGAGGCTAACCAGTCAGACAGAATGTCCATAGCATGACACATTTGCTGAACCACCGTCAGAGCACTGTCAGAGGTGCAGTGGGTATACGCCTGAACATCATCAGCATAAAGCTGATGAAAAAGACCACAGGATGTCAGCAATGGCCCTATGCCAGACGTATAATATAATTATATATAAATGTATATATGTATATATAATTAGGATATACATATATGAGAGAGAAGAAGAAGTAGCAGTAAGACATGAGGAGCATAATTAGTAGTAGTAGTGAAAGTACTAGAGCAGTAATGGTAATAGTAGTGGTAGTGGTATAGAGGTGGTGGTGTAACGGTGGTTGTAGTAGTAGTAGCAGCAGCAGCAGCAGCAGCAGCAACAGCAGCAGCAGTAGTAGCAGCAGCAGTAGCAGTGGTGTCAGTGGTAGCAGTTCGCTGCAGTGGTAGTCGAAAGCCCTTTGGAAAATTCATAAGAAAGCGCTGCAAAAATGATTAGATAAATAACATGATATTGATAAAGGCAGACACAGATTGAAAAAGGGTCTTTGTAAGGACTTCTAAAGCACTACTGTACAACTATTTACAGTTCATGGGTTTTGATAAAACTAAACTTACATAATTACACAAATGAACATTATATAACTCAATAACATTGCTAGCTATAATTGTATAATATTGTCTTGCACGCAGTAGGCTTGCAACGTTGCAAATAACTCTTGTGTGTAAGGTAACTTAGGTAAGGACGACTTCAACGGCCGTTGCAGCCGTAAGATGTTGTTAAAACACTTTAAAACATTATTAGGGTCAATTTAGACACCTTTAAATTTAGACACCTTTAAATCGGTTTCTTCAGACTCTATATAAACGTTTGATTTTCGTGTAATCGTCAGCTTGTCGCAGAATTGATAAGAAGGTTGAGATCGACGCAACGGTCCAGGTGGCCTCAAGATGTCGCTAAGTAACAGAAAAACACGAACGGTGGGTTGTTCCTTGTTCCAAAGAGGCGTTATATAAATTGACAAAATAAAATACAACACAAAAACCTTGTAGAATATTAGTAGGTTTCTTGAATGGGTGCTATATAAATTCTTGAAATGAGTGAATGATTGAATGAATTGAATGACAATTACTAACGGTGTGAGTTGTGCAAACAATATTTTCTAACGACATCAACGGCCATTGATGCCAAGAATGCATTTTAATGACAGTTTAGCGGTAGACTAATGGTTAGCGGTTAAAACGAATGGTTGGGGTTCAATTCCGGCCACCTAACCGACTCAGTCATAATAAGTACACCGTCCGTACACTGTTGGGGAGAAGCTCAGACGGGAAGGGTTGGTACTGGCTACCTGTCCTCATAAGCTGAGGCTAAGAAAAAAAATTCGTTAGCATGTAATACCCATGTGGCTGCCTCTCTTCGTTAACACCCTGCAGCATGTTTCGATCACCCCCATGTGCATATGCATGCATGCATATTGTACGGATATGTAGGCTTGTGTGCATGCATGTATATACAAAATTATACATGTATTGTATTTTGTATTTGAACCTGAAAATTTGTAAAGCGCCTCTAACAGTATAAGCTATTCAAACGCTATAGTATAAGCTATAGTCTATATTTATGTGGTATATGTAATACTCTATAAGCTATGCTGTCCATTGGGCGAATGGTGCTGTGCTTATGTTGTGGCCAATAAATACTGATTTCTTCGGTGGCCATCTTCTTTCTCTCATTAGCGATGACCCATTAACATTTGGGTCCTTCTCTCTTTCGGTCGGTCTTTAATCGCACGACCAGAATTGTTATGATTCAGAGGCCACTGACGCTTGGGGCAAATGCGGAAAGAGTAAGAACTAGACGGAGAAGGAAGGGGAGGTGCAATGGAGAAGGAGTAATAGGAGGAGGAGGACGAGGAAGAGGAGAAGGAGGAGGAGGAGGAGGAGGAGGAGAGAAGGAGATATGGAAGAGGTATGAGAAGAAGAAGGATCGTGGTCGTAATCTCCAAAATTCTAAGGCGCTACTATAAAGCCAAGAGCAGGGCACCAGCTTATTCACGAGCGCTGATCGTGTCAGAGAGGTTGTCGAGAAGATCCGTACCCGGTTGCGAGAAGTGGAGACAAAAGATGGTGGAGAAGGAAGAGAAAAGGTGGAGAGGAGAATGAGGAGGAGGCTGAACAGGAGGAGGCTGAAAAGGGAGGAGTAGGTGAAGAGAAAAATGCAGAAGGAGAGGAAAGACGGTTTGAAAAGATTTTGACATTTCTCCGGAATTAATGCTTCAACTTTACGTCGGAATTTGACAGATTGGCTGACTGACTGATTGGCTAGCTACCTGATTGACTCCATGACTCACCAACTGGCTGGCTCACAGCTGGTTTCTATGACTGACTGATTGACTGATTTAGTGATTTACTGGTTTGTTGGCTGGTTCACTGACTGACTCACGACTGACTTGCTCAGAACCAGCTTGTATGACTGACTGACCGTCTTATTGACTGACCGACTGACTGATGGACGCATTTAGTCAATTTCTCATTGTCTCACTAGCTCACAACGGGCTTATGTGATTGACTGACTTAAAGGCTTAAAGAATCAGTGAGTGAACGACATTTTGTGTGTACTATGATTATATATAATTATGAGTGTATATGATTGCATAAGATTGTATATTTTTGCATATGATTGTATAGGCCTATAATTGAACTTGATTGTATATGAGTGTATATTGCATATGATTGCATACGATTGTATAGAGGTCTATTATTATATAATTATGATTGTATATGGTTGTACCTGGTTGCATATGATTGTATATGATTGTATCTTATTGTATATGATTGCATCGTATTGTATATGACTGCACAGTATATGATTGTATCTTATTGATTATGATTGTATATGATTGTATTTGCATATGCAATCACGGTTTTTGTTTTCTCGTCACAAGACGCAGCGCTGCGATTCGGAATGCGATGCGGGATTCGGTTCCCGCTGTCTCCTCATCATCATCGCCTCGGGGGCCACAGCATCTGCAGCAACCGGCTGCAACTGACAATTTTTCTCATCGTCTTATTCTTCTCTTTGAAGAAGCCGTCGCCCTTCGATTGAGCGAATCTTTGAGCACACTAATTACCATTCCTCTTTGATGCACCGCTCGCTTTCTGTCATCCTTCCTTCAGTTTCTCCTTTCATCCCCTCTTCTATCACTCGACCTGGATAACTGGATCCTTGGTT
>JACEVL010001821.1:0-23929 GCA_020284085.1 Aporrectodea caliginosa
GCATACATAAATGCATGCATACATATACACATGCACACATAATTATGTACATACACAAATGCATACATACATACGCACAACCGTACATGATGATCCCCAAGGAAGGCGATAATCCAGTTGCAAATGCAATCAGCTATTGGCATCGCGGCTAATTGTTCAGTCAGGCTAGAATGGCGCACCGTATCGAATGCCTTGTGAAATGCAATGCGATGAGATGGACTTATTGGCTTTCTCGGATGAGTTACATAAAGTCCGTTAGTAGCGCAGTAATTGCTGTCGTGGTTGAGTGAGTTGGTCAAAAGGCATATAATTGGTCAGCGAATTCCTGGTTGAGCTCAGGATCGAGCAGGAGTGGATGAAAGAAGCAGCGAACTTTTCTAGTAGTCGGCATAGAATAGACGTAACCGAAATTGGACGATAGTCGGCTGGTTTTATTGGTCTGGTAACTTTAGGAACAGGCGTTATTGAGCTGATCTTCCATTGAGGGAGAACGTAGGATGAGAGGACAGAGGCATCATGTAGATACGCGACCGGTATCGTTATCGCCGTTGCAGTTGTCCCGAGGAACCATGATGTTAGGCCGTACGACCAAGCAGCCGTACGTCCTATTGATGTAAGCAGCCTGTATGTGGTATGTTCATCAATGACCTCCAAGGTGCCATCCGCCGCCGTAGATTTAAGTAAGGGTGGCGTGTGGGGGCGTGCGGAGAGATACCTCCAAAGTACTGGTCTAGTGATGCAGTCCTGACGTCACTGTACGTTGGAGGAACCTTTCTCCGCCCCTCTCCTCGAATCCAATATACCACCGACCACAGCTCCATAGTCCCCTTCGCAAGCGTTCCAGTGAGGTGGAATCATGACGAGTGATCATAGTGTTGATTCTTTTGTATAGGGCTGCGTCTGTTTTTCTCTTTGTTTCCTCCTGAGCATTTTATTACGATTTCGGAGCAGGTATTTAATTACTGATGTCAGACATGGCGAATCCTTATCTTTGACTAAATGCCTAATTGGGAAGAGCATAGATCAAACACCGCAATAATTATGAAAGTGTGAAATTTCTCAAAGATCCCAGCAGGTGTTGGGCACTCCATAACGAAGACCCAGTTTACCCCCAGAAAAGTGGGGCAAAATCCCGCTGCCTGGTTAGGCGTACGTAACCGGACGGATGCCCTCCTCCTCCCATCTGCCCTCCGAGTCTCTACATCATGCTCCACAGCTGCAGGAACGGTCAGGATGGCTGAATGCTTTGTCTTCATGGTATATTTCATGGTTTACATTCTTTGTACAGTCAATCCAAGGAATAGTATACCCTATCCATGTTCCTCAAATTCGCACATTAGTCCCATGCTGTGAATCCTCTCTGAGGAGAGTTGATTGAAGTCTCCCAGAAGAATTACCATGCTATCTAGCAGGCCACTTATCTCCTCCAGCATATAATCGAGACTCTCAACAAGATGGTCTGTACTATACACGGGACGCGGCGGGTGATAGATGGCTCTGATGTAATAACAAATCCCCTCTCCTTCAAGTCTGGCCCACAGTACCTCCATTTCCCTTTCAATCTCCAGCTGTCGCTGAAAGATGGAGGGCCCAAAACTCAATCTACAGTACATTGCGACACCCCAGCTCTGCCTGTCTCGGTCGCGCCCAAAGAGGGTGTATCCTACTATGCCTACATCCAATTCAACATCAGTCTGGTGCTGCCTAAACCAGCTTTCCACTATGATGACGACGTTCGTATAATATGTATACATATATGCATAGATACATTTATATATACACAAATAAATGCATATGTACATAATAGGTACATACATGCATGCATACATACATTCATGCACACACAGTCACACACGTAAATACATACATACATAAATACATAATTTATATGCAATTATGCATGCATAAATACATACATGCATGCATGCATAAATACATACATGCATGCACGCATACATACATACATATGTTACATAAGTTACGTACGTACATTACGGTATATATATACATATTATATACATGCATAGAAGCACATGGGCTACATGCTATAGATTCAAACTGACAAGGTTAGGTCCGCCATAGAAGATCGGATAACAATAGACCAAGTTCACAGTAACCAGGGTTGAATCATCTGCATCTGTTGCAACACATATGACGATAAAGGCGCCCCTCTTTTTATTTCGCCAGTAACTCAATCTGGGCTGATTACAAAACTCCAATGCATCCGCAAACTCCCTTCCCTCAGTCAGTGCAATTATTGTTCGGGTTAAAGTCTCCAGCAATCGCATCCTGCCCATCCCCCGTTTTGTAGCCCTGACTATCGAATTTCCATCTAACTACAGGCGTGGCATGTGATGTTTATTCCGTCAGCTTCTCTACGGAACCTAACAAGGGGCGTTAGCAACAGTACTGTAAAGCCCTTTGCACTGCAAGGCGGCTAGAAACTCAGAAAACTTTCGTATGTTAAATTGAGCTTATCATCATTTTTTAACCCGAGGTATCAAAGATCCGTCGGGAAATATGAAAAATTGCTATAAGGAGCAGAGAAATTGTCTGGAGAGTCATACATACATACATAACATACATACATAACATACACACATAGCATACATACATAATATACATACATCTATATTATAAGTCTTAGTCTGTTTACGTTGTCCTTCCGTTTGTTTGTATGTTTGTATGTTTGTTTGTATGTATGTCTGTTGTCTAAAGGCTCCGAAACGGAACGCTTTAGCGATTTACACAATTTTACAAAACATTATTACGCCACGTCATGGTCAACGCGGGGGCCGAAATGGGGCAGCAAGCGTCTCAAAAAGCCTCTGCTGCTCAATTGCCCACCACGCCACCTTCTCGTGGTACCCCTGTTGGAAACAAAGTGCGTGGTGGACGACCGAGTCCTCGCCGGGATATGCGAGTACCCAGAGAAGAAACTTCTGAAGGACGGATGATGGAACTCGTCAACGCAAGAGCGAGATGGTGTCTCGAGAAAAACACCGAGAGGAAGGACTTGGGAGACCACCTCTCTATATATCCCAAGTATATAGAAGATGAAGCCACTAGAGAAAAAAGCCAACGACGTCAACGATTCAACCTGGATACCGGGAAGAGTCGCGTCCGGCAGGGGAGGGGGTGGGGCCTCCTCGGTCGTCAACCAGCGAAACCCCTGCAAAATCAACATGAAGAAAGATCAGAAAAACAAGATACAAATAGGGACATGGAATGTCCGCACAATGCTAAGACCCGGGAAGCTTGCAAACGTCATAGGGGAGATGAAAAGATCAAAATTGAATGTTATGGGGCTGGCGGAGACAAGATGGAAGGAGGAGGGAGACTTTAATAGTGATGGAATAAGAATCATACACACAGGAGGAGAAAACAACCAAAACGGTGTAGCTGTTCTGGTAGAAGAGAAGATTGCCAGGTCCATAATAAAGATTGAAAGATATGGAAGCAGGATGATTGAGGTCAAAATAAAGGCAGAACCAGTAGATATAGTAATAATACAGATATACATGCCAACAACAACGCACAAAATGAAGAAGTAGACGATATGTATGAGAGATTGGAGGAAATACTGGATAGAACCAAGGGAACAGATTATGTTGTCATAATGGGAGACTGGAACGCAGTGGTGGGAGAAGGAGCGGAGGGAAAATGCATTGGAAAGTATGGTCTGGGGAAGAGAAATAGCAGAGGCGAAAAACTAGCGGAGTTCTGTGAGAGAAGAGAACTAATACTGACAAACACCTGGTTTCAGCACGAGAAGAGACGTAGGTACACGTGGAAATCCCCGGGAGATATGGCAAGATATCAGCTGGACTACATAATGGTAAGACACAGATACAGAAACAGTGTCAAGAATGCAAGAGCAATGCCGGGAGCAGACGCAGACACAGATCACAACTTGATCATCATGAAGGCCCAGATAAAACTGAAATTCATCAAGAGGAAAAAGAAGATAAGACAGAGATGGAATAAAAAGAACCTGAAAGAAAAGAGCAACGAACTGGGAAAGAAAATAGAAGAAAATCTAAGAGAATACGAAGGAAAATCCATAGAAGAGAGATGGAAAAGACTGAAAGACAATATCATACAGAGCGCCAATGACATCGTCGGAGCAGAAGAGAGAGTACCTGCTAGGAAACCGTGGGTAACAAGAGAAATGATAGAAGAGATGGAGGAAAGGAGGAAATGGAAACACCAAAGCACCGAAAAAGCAAGACAAGAATATAGAAGATTAAACAACAAACTGAGAAGAACAACAGAAGAGGCAAGGGAAAAATGGTGGGACGAGAAATGTCAAGAGTTAGAAGACTTACAGCAACAGGGAAGATATGACAAAGTGTACGAAAAGGTGAAACAGATATCTAGGAAACCGGGAAAAGGAGGAGGAGGAATAGAGGTTAGCGACAAACAAGGTAGACTCCTAAATGAAACAATTGAAGTTAAGAACCGATGGAAGGAGTACGTGGAGGAACTCTACAGAAGTGAAGAGGGAGAATTGCATGACAATCAGGGACTGGAGAAGGAAGAGGAGACTCGAGGGAGAGAGGATGATATTGGCCCAGAGGTTCTGGGAGAGGAGGTAAGAGCGGCCATAAAGGAACTGAAAAACAACAAAGCAGAGGGAATAGACAACATACCAGCAGAGATGCTCAAAAGTCTGGAGGATGGTGCCATGAAAGAACTAATAAGGATATGCCAAGATATATACACAACGGGAGAATGGCCAGAGGACTTCCTGCAATCCATAATAATACCAATTAAAAAGAAACCAAATGCAACAGCATGCGAGGATTACAGGACCATTAGCCTCCTCACCCATGCGTCAAAAGTCATGATAAGAATACTAGCAAAGAGAGTGCAAGCAAAGACAGAGGCAATTGAGGGGCTGGAAGATGATCAATTTGGTTTTAGAAAAGGCATGGGAACTAGGGATGCGATCGGAACACTAAGAGTACTAACAGAGAGGAGCTGCCAGAATGGTCAGGATGTATATATATGCTTTGTGGATTATGAAAAAGCATTTGATAGAGTTGACTGGAGAAGGCTACTACATGCATTGAGGCGGATGGGAATAGATTGGAGAGACAGAAGATTAATAGGAAACTTATACATGGGACAAAAGATGCGAATAAGAATAGATGGAGAGTACTCAGAACCAGGAAACGTTGGAAGAGGTGTGAGACAAGGATGTCCACTGTCACCATTACTATTTAACATCTATATAGAAGAGCTTGTCAGAGAGGCAGTAGAGGAGATGGAGGAGGGGATAAAGGTTGGTGGAAAATGGATAAAGGCATTAAGGTTTGCAGATGATCAGGCAATGTTGGCGAGAAACCAGAAAGGACTGCAAGCAATGATGGATAGGCTAAACACAACATCAACCGAATACGGGATGAAGATTAACATCAAAAAGACAAAGGTATTGAAGATAAGTAAAGGAAAGGAAACTGTAGTCAGAATACACATTGGAGGAAAACAGATAGAGCAAGTCAAAGAATTCTGCTACCTAGGGAGTATGATTACGACAGATGCCAAATGCCACAGAGAAATTAAAAGAAGGATAGCAATAGGAAAGGAGGCATTCTCAAACAGAAGAGAATTACTGAGAGGAAAACTAAACAGGAATCTAAAGATAAGAATGATAAAGACACTAGTATGGAGCGTGGTGCTGTATGGATCGGAGACATGGACAATGAGAAAAGCGGATATAAAAAGACTGGAAGCTTTCGAAATGTGGACATGGAGAAGAATGGAAAAAATCAGCTGGACAGAACATATAACAAATGAAGAAGTGTTGGGAATAATTGGAGAAGAAAGAGTCCTTATACGCACAATAAGAGACAGGCAAAGGAAATGGATCGGACACACGCTGAGAGGAGACTCACTACTAAGAACGGTCATCGAAGGAAAAATGAAGGGGAGGAAGACAAGAGGAAGACCAAGACAGATGATGCTGGATTGGATGATGACAAACGGCTACAGGAAACTGAAAGAAGAGGCCCAACAACGAGAGAAGTGGCGACGTCGGACATTTGAACCTGCCTAACAGGCAGAGAACCACAAGAAAGAAGATGGTCAACGCGACTATTTTCAGCTCGCAATTTTATTTAAACGCCGATATATGGACATTTTAAATTTACAACATTTTATACGAGGCTATCTTAATACCGCCCATAGTATGGCCATTTGTCCACGTCACGCTGGCTAAAATTAATATGCAATCTTACGTCACGCTGAGCATTTAGGTCAACGCTCTGATTCGCAACCAATCACGATGACCGTTGATTTCGAATCAGAAGTGGTAACGCCCACGGCAGAATTTCAATGCAACATTTTAGGGATACGAAATTTTTAACGAACGTTTTCATTTGAATTTCTATAGATCTCAACCCAACTTTATATCAACTCAAAATTTACTTTAAATTCCGATATTTGGACATTTTAAGTTTCGATGTGATCATAGTTTCAATGTCATTGCTATGCAGGAGTATATATTACATAGAGTTGCGTTTTACAATTTCAAGCCAGCGCGTAAATTCGCCAGAGGGACACACGAAAAATTTGCACATCGTTAAATTCAAATTCACGGGCGCTGACGAAGATGTCGTTAAATTCAAATACACGGGCGCTGACGAAAACCCGGGCGAACGCCGGGTAAAAACTGCTAGTACTTAAATAAAACTGAGCAGGATGAACTCATAGGCGTTACAAATGTGTTAGTATTGTTAGATAATACATGCAATATTATATCTGAAAGGTTGGCCCTTTTGCACCTCCGTATGAATCACCATGTAATTACTACCCACATCAATAGACTGGCTTATATTGTCACTATTATTTCAATAATAACGTGCGCTAGTTATTAGAAAGATTTTTATAATTAATCGCACATTAAATTCGTTAATCATTTAAATATTTTTATGTGACCAGGTTTTTCCTCTGGTCTTTGTATGTCTCTATCTTTATCGCAGCGAACATACATCCGCAACATACATTCAGATTTTTTGACCTAGCACCGGTAACAAGTGCTCTTTAAGTAAGTAAGTAAGTAAGTAAGAATATTCTTTATTTGACTACCAGCAAACGCACAGTAGCTTACAGAAAAAATAAATAATACAAACAGTTTATGCAAAGTCATATAACATTCTCATAATAAAACTTTTTTTAGCAAAGGCATCAATTCTAGGTAGGGTGAGATCATGTGGTCTGGGTCGCGTATTGTATGGAGTGACCTTACGGGGAGGGAGGAGGTCGTGAAGGACGTGACAAGAGTTTGAGAGAATTGAACGGAAAAGAGTAGAATCAGCTCTAGAACAGTGTTTGTCGAAACTAGGAAAATCGGCAGGGAGTAAGCCTGAACGGGTCAATTTTCTCAGAATACCGTTAAGTCGTTTACGCTCCTCTACAATGGCAAATCCCCACCAAACAGGGGAGGCATAAAGTAGTCGTCAAAGAGACGTTGACCGTGAAGACCGTGGGCGACCAAAACACGTAGCGCGAACATGGATTGTCGGGCTTTGCAGCATATTTTGTCCAAAAAAAATCATTTAATTTTTAATTAATAACCTGCTACTTCTCTTCATTGCTAAACTTTTTGTCTAATAATAAAATACAACAGAGACGGCTTGACGTAATGTGGATGGAACAGGGACAGAAAAATGTATGCACTCTGTTACAAGTCTGTACATTTTAGGGTCACCCGACTCCATCTAAAGAGCTACTCTACAGCTAAACGCAGGGCACCAGATTTTTCACCAGCGCTGCGTCGTATCAGAGATGTCCAGTGGATGATCGAGTCTGAAATTAGAATTAATGAAAGCATTTAATTATTAAACTATTAAAAACATGAACACATAAGAACACATCTGTAGGCCTACTAAAGTGGCACCCGTCAATTTATGGGCTACAAGCAACCGCCTATGCCCAAATCCGGGATATAATTATCATACTTCAAAAAGAATGTCATTTTAAACTAATCTGATGGCAATGACGAGCTGAACAGTTTACACTGGGACTGACAGAGTGGGCGTGCAAGGAAATCGTACACCAGAGTGGGCTGAGATATCTACAGAAAAATCTCCAGGCTAACTGACAGCAGTTATAAACGTCGACTTCCTGTTTGATCTCTGTAGAAATTTATAAGAAACACTGGGTAAGTTTTAATAAATACAGCTAAAATCTAATATGTATGATACAATATTATATGATATAATATAATAATAATATAATATAATTGTCGTTCCACACCTTATGACGCCTCGTAGTGAGCTTAGTTATTGCAATTTCAGAGATTATTATCCGGCTGCTTCAGCGTATTATTGGTTAGTACTTCTATATCTCCGGTGTCTAATGCATCCATCGATGGCGCAACAAAGCCAAGCCCTTATCAGGTCAGCAGCCAGAAGATCAGTCTACTGAGACATTGTGGCAACCTACCGTGCACAATTCAATTTGAGGCATTTTACTTAAAAGTTGAGAACGAAATGACATGATCGACTGAGCAGAACTTGCAGAAACAGAACTAGAGAAAAATTATAAAATGTAGGCTAAGCCCAGCAGCAGAAAAGGCAACTCAGACTTAACAATTCCTCTACTTGCGATGTGTGTCTTTCATGTTGAACAAAGGTAGTGACATAGTTAACTAAGCGGAATTGAAAAACGGTTGCTTCTTTGCATTTTTTCTTTTGCAGAAATTTCTCATTTAGAGTGTTCCAATTGCCAAGGCAGATCGTTAAACCGCAAATCAAGCGACAAGTCCCCAGCACAAACTCTGAAATGTGGACTCTCTGTAGCCTATGTCTGGTCGTTTCCTTCTCTGTTTCAACCTGCGGCCAAAACGATGGTAAATTCTGTTATTTAAAATAGTTCAAAATATTATATAGACTTCAAAGCTAAAAGAAAACTATTTAATTGGATATATAGAACTGGCCGATCAGCCAAAGCCATAAGATCCTACGCCTTCGAAGATTTCTCGTCCTCAACGAAAACCCGCCTTATCAGCCACTCTGCTCTCTGGTCTCTCAGGCAACCGGACTCGGACCCCACTCGACATCGACCTCTGGACAGCGTCTCCAATACAACGCAGCGCTCGTGAATAAGCTCGTGAATGGTGTCCTGCGCTTAGCTTTAGAGTTGTGCTTTAGAAGTTTGGAGTTTACGATCACTCAAGAGCTTGGTTTGGTAAGAAAATACGAGATTTCAAGTTTCCAATAGAAAAGAGAAAGGGAGAGTTGTATAATAGTTGTATTATAATAGTAGATTCTGTAGCTATTGACCACTTCAGGACAAGGTTTGGAAATTTCTGTTGTGCGAAAGGCACGGACAGCTGGCAAGTAGAAGATTATCGCATTTTTGGTCTCATGCAATTTTGGGAATTGTTTGTAATATTCTTGTTCTCATACGTAACACACACACACATGCATACACCCACACGCGCGCGCACACACACACACACACACACACACACACACACACACACACACACACACACACACACATTCTCAAGCCGCTATTATTGTACTCCAACGTTCACAGCAGGATGCTATTTTCTGCAGTCTTTCAAGAGACCTGGTTGCTCTGTTTTTCCATTTAACTCAAATGCAAAAGATTTAGGAAGCGTGGACCGTCGCTTCTCACAAGAAACATTGCCCATTGCACGGTCGCTGGTGGGTTAGAACGCCTGCCTTGTAACGCGGAGAGTATGGATTCGAGCCCCATCTCAGACCTTTACTGCATAGGGAACTTAAGCAATTTCTTGACCACAATGGCCTCGCGTCTGAGTTTAAGATAACTAACTCTGCGCCAGTGGCGTAGCAATGGGTTGTGCAGGTTGTGCAAAGCACAAGGGCCCCTGCGGCACAAGGGCCCCCAGCGGTCAGACCTTCAGAGGGGCTTTACTTTCAGAATGCAATAAAATCAACTTAACTAAGCCCAGTTAGCTACAGCGGTAAGAGCGTAGGCTGCGTCTCGTGCTCCTCTGTGCAAGAGAGCGTGAGGATTGCGGTTCGCATCCCGAAGGTGGCTTATTTCAGAGATATAAAAATTTCGGGCTAGAACGGGGACCTTAAATGCCGTAGACTTGACAATTGTGACTTGTCCAATTTGATTATCTGACCTTATTTATGTTGTATGCTACAGCGCTTTTCGCACATCGTTTTTTGTTTGAAATCAGAGGGGGGTTCAAGGGGAGGGGCCCACCACCGAAGCTCTGCACAAGGGCCCCAAAAAACCTTGCTACGCCACTGCTCTGCGCGCATAATATGTACAGTATAACAACTCTCGTAATTTGAACCGATGGAGCACCAAAACCAAACAGTCGCCTGGTCAATATCCAGAAGATCAATACACTACGACGTATTCCTTGCGTCGCTCTTAATGGTGCGAGAAACATCGTTTAAAACGTAATTATATTACGTTGAAATCTGTCAGCTTGCGTGATACATTATTTTTGAGAGATGCTTCTGTTTTAGTGCGAAAGCCGCCATCGATAACGATAGGTCCGACGAAGGAAGTATTCTTCAGAGATAATCAAGAGGTCAAACTGACATGCAAAGCTGAAGGAATACCTGCAGTAACGTAAATGATTTTCATTTCATTGTGTGTTCTTTCTCTCTGTGGAAAAACCCAAAGTTCAAAAGCCAGATATTTGTAAACTGAACCTAACACAACTGAGTATCATCAAAGTTTCAGCTGCTAATTAGCAACTACTGGAACAGTTGGCATTTGTAATTGCATTAGATGCGTACATTCTATTATCCAGTTGGCGTTCAATAATAATTATTCTTCTTGCTAATGAATACATTTTGTTTCTCCTTGTGTGAAATCGGCAACAGTCATTCTAAAACCAATCTAATAGTCATTCTAAAACCAGTCTAGCAGTCATTCTAAATCCTTTTAGCAGTCATTCTAGACCATTCTAACAGTCATTCATTTTAAAACCATTCTGACAATCATTATAAAACCATTCTGACAGTCATTCTAAAAGCATTTTTAACAGTCATTCTAAAACCAATCTAGCAGTCATTCTAGTCACGGAAAGAAGATTAGATGTAACGGACACGCTCATTTCAAATGCTACTAAAGCTACTTACTTGAGATTTTGGGTACTTGAAAGGCGCTATATAAATGTTTTCTTATTATATCATTTCTTATTTCTGTCTATCCATTCAACAATCTATCGATCTATTATCTATCTATCTGTCTGTATGTCCATCTATCTGTCTGTTTATCTATCTTTATGGTCTTCTAACGACCGGATTTGTGTTGCCTGGGTATTTCTGGACAGCTCCTCTGACTGAACTCAACTGGTTCCCTGTTTTAAGTAGCGCTTTGGTTATTCTGCTGATTACAATGACTTACACATCAAATACAGTTCCGATCAACGCCTAATGAGCAAAAAGGATATATTTAGTCTGGATGACAACCGTTTAGACTGATGTACTTATAGGTCCGCGTTTGACTCATAGCCATCACTCAACATTAATTTTATCCCGCACAGAGCAACACAGTCATGACGCTGTGAAGATGCAGGTCCCATGATGCAGCCTAATCCCGGCCAAAGAAGCGCTGTATTGTATTACAAAATGTTAATGCAATTTCAAATCTGCATAGGTCACGAAGATCTACAATCTACATCTATGGTTATCTATCTATGTATCTATCCATCTGTCTGTAGATCTATCTACCCATCCATCCTATTTTGCCTATTTTTCTATCTATCAATATCTTTATCCATTTCATCTTTCTATCTGCATTTCAAATCAAAAATCAAATCATTTATTTGGTGACCAACAAACAACAGTAGTACACAATCAATGGGAAAGTAGAGTCACACAGAGGACCCTGAAAGGGTCTTACGGCCCCGCTAAGTAGGGCCCCCTAAGGTTGCAGTACAGCCTCATGAGGAAAGCCAATGTATTTAACTGGTCTGAAACTAAGCGTATTAAACAACAAAACGATAAATCTTAACTAATGACTCAGCAACACACATATTAGGTCAACAGTCAATTTGTGTGAATATCTATGACACAATTAACTTAGGCTCACATTTAAACTCATTTTAAACATGTTAATTTCAAACATTTTAAACATGTGGATGGGGTGGATAAGTAACAGTGCTGTTGTATCAAAAAGGTTCTTGGGAGCCCTGGGTCAGTCATTTCCAATTAAAAAGTGACGCAGCCCTCTTTTGAAGAGGCATAAATTAGGGAGTTCCCTAATAGACTGTGGAATCTCGTTCCAAGTTGATGCCCCTATATATCTGACAGAGAATAGTCGGGTATTTGTGTGGGCAAAAGGTTTGTGGTACAGATTAGAAGTTCTAGTCATGTGGGAGTGGATGTCCGAAGTGTGACGAAAAAACTTATTAAATACTGGAGGTAGGAGGCCACGATCATATCGGAACATAAACTCCCCTATCTGAGCACTTCTTATCTGGTCGATTTGCAGGAAATTAAGCTCTTGGAATTTATTTTTGGTGTGGGCCCCGTAAGGGATTCGAGCCACATATCGAACTGCTCGTTTTTGTAAGATAACTAATCTTGTAAGACTGGTTTTATAGGTTGAAGCCCAAACTATATTGCAATATGTTAAGTAGGGGTAGATGAGGGTGTAATATAGTGTTTTACGGATTTCGGGCGGTACTAGTTACGAAGTGCGAGATAGTATACCAATATTTTTGGATATTTTGATAGATATATTTTTTATGTGTTCTTTCCAGGAAAGGTGCTGATCTATGTACACCCCTAGAAACTTAGTCGTTACTACTTGGGTGATTGGGGTACCCTCTATACATATCCTTAAATGTTCAGGAGGACTGCCTTTCCTGTGGGATTTAAAGAGTATATAGTTAGTTTTTTCAAGGTTAAGAGTTAATTTATTAGCATGGAACCACTCAGTTATGAATTTTAACTCTGTGTTTACAGTAGAGTACAGGGAGTCTAGAGAAGTATGGGAATAAAATACATTAGAATCATCAGTAAATAGTATAAAGAACATGAGGGAGGAAGCATTTGGTAAATCATTAATATAAATTAGGAATAATAGGGGACCTAGAATAGATCCCTGCGGAACTCCAAAGTTAATGTTCCGTAAGTCCGAGAGAGAACCATTACAACTAACTAGCTGGGACCTGTTCATAAAATAACTGATAAACCATTCAAGCTGGGTACCTCGGATCCCATAATTATTTAGTTTTTTTATTAGGATAGCATGATTTACAGTATCGAATGCCTTGGCAAGATCGAAGAATAGTCCAATGAAGTATTCGTTATTTTCAATAGCATTTGAAATTTTATCCTGCATACTTAGTAGAGGCATATATGGAGAGTGACCAGGTTGGAACCCATGCTGTGAAGGAAAGAGAATCTCTGTTTTCGTAATATAACTACTAAGGCGTTCATACATTGCTTTTTCAAAGAATTTATAGAAGTAATAGATAGATAGATAGATAGATGGATGGATGGATGGATGGATGAAGTCTTTGTCTGTCTGTCTGTCCATCCATCCATCCATCCATCCATCCATCCATCCATCCATCCATCCATCCATCCATCCATCCATCCATCCATCCATCCATCCATCCATCCATCCATCCATCCATCCATCCATCCATCCATCCATCCATCCATCCATCCATCCATCCATCCATCCATCCATCCATCCATCCATCCATCCATCCATCCATCCATCCATCCATCCATCCATCCATCCATCCATCCATCCATCCATCCATCCATCCATCTATCTATCTATCTATCTATCTATTATTCGCTGCTCACTCCTCATGTAAAAATTATTGCATTCGATTCATTCATCAGCGCTGTGTGAAGTCAGAGGAGTTTTAGAAATACCAAATGAAGTTTTGAGTTCGGTTCCAGAGATAACATAGAGAGGAGCCAGACCATCTATTACGGCGTGTTTCGTTAAGGACGAGAACGCTTGGAAGGCGGATGATTCGGGGGCGGGGGCCCTATGGCGCATTGGATAACATCTTGCACAGAGAGCAAGAGGTACCGAGTTCGAGCCCCCGTAGGGCGGACATGCTTTGTAGGCTGCTATTAGCGCCGTTGTATTGCTGGCTGTCTGTTCTGTAAGTAGTTAAGATTTCAATTGCATAACTGTACACTGTAATCACACTGCGTTTGTCGGTTTGAATTAATAAAGAAAATTATTATTATTATTTATTCGATGGATTAGGGTAGGAATTCTTGAAGAGGTGGAATTTTAGTTTGGAGTGGAAAGCCTGTTGAGTGATAAGTGGAATAGCTGTTGACCACTCAGTCGCTGGTTCAAAGCTTTAGACTTCATTGTCCGGTTCTGTTTGTTCTGTAATGACAGTTTCTAATATCCAGAATTTAGATGTCAAAGAATTAGTTGTACCTCTGTAGAACAGTAATTTAAAATACCTAAGATAAACTTGGGATTCGTTTCTGTCAGGTATGAATGGAAGCTGAACGGTGAACCTGTCAACTTAAATCTTCCAAATTTCCACAGAGAGTCCGAAGGCGACATAATGATACGCGTAGCAACACGGAAGGATAATGGTTTCTACCAGTGTTTTGCTACGAATCAGTATGGCACGGCACTTTCAAGTGTTGCACATGTTCAACTGGCATTTCTTGAAACAACCTCACAAAGTAATCCTGTCAACATGACAGTTCGAGAGGGTCGTCCGTTTGTCATTCAAGCTGCTAGACGAAACAGTTTTCCAACGTCGACATACAATTGGGAAATCACGACAAGTGACATCGACCCAAAGCCTAGGCCATTCGATCAATCACGGAGGGTGTGGAGCGCATGCAACGGTAATTATCTGCTCGAAAAAATCTGTTAATGAGATGAATGTAGGTTTTTTAGCAATCTCTGGTAAAAGTTTGGCTATATTTACGCTTTCACATATAAACAAAACAAGGAATAGTTATTTAATTCAATCTAATCCATTAATTAATCTGATTATCCATAATAAACAGGCTGAACAATTGACTGACTCCATTGTGAAGACTTGCACTGCAGCGACACAATGCCAAACACTTGCAGAAATCAAGCGCTCTTAAATTAATGTCGACATCTAACAAACAATAATGATCTTGCTGTAACCACAAAAAAAGATTTCTCTGGAATAGCGCTATAGTATTGGGCAATTTTTAGCAGGTTCTTTTTCCTACAGTCACCCAGCTGAAGCAGAATTGCAGGATTATTTCCTCCACCCTCAAATTCTTGACCTAAACGACAACCGCCTTAGCAGCTACTCTGACCATCTAGCAACCCGACCTCCTTCTGACGCCCCTTTGAACAATCCTTCTGACAGCGCTTGTGAATAAGCTGGTGCCATGTGCTTGGCTTTCGAGCGACGCTTGAGAAGTTTGGCGTTTACGATAGCAATTACGATTAAGAGTTTCGGATACGCGCCTTGCCATATCTGACGACCAACCGACGTTACACTCCTATGGGAAATTGTTGAAGAAACTTTGCTCCACCTCAAAATTTATGGTTTATTTGCTCGCAAAGGTGTCTAACGGTTTCGGATAAGCGCCGTGCCAGCATAACCACATGGAGCCTATAAAGGGCCCATATTATCATTTGGGAGACTCACAGAGCCCACATGAGTCCCATCAAACGTCCATGGGTGAAAACACTGGCCGAGCAATTGTTGAAAAAATTTAATTTCAATTCAATTCAACACTCTTATTCAACTCCACCTCAACATAATTATGTGTTTTATATTCGCCATTGCTGACCAGTTGAATTTCTGTTTCGTTCAGGGGATCTTTACTTCGCCTTTGCTGAAAAAGCGGACGAACTCGGTGGGAGCATCTACAAGAGCACAGTCTTCAATGCAAATATCGATGTTAGATCGGGTGGAAGCTACACACGAGTAATGGTTACACAAGGTAGCGCTAAAATTTTCAATTAATATTTTTAAACATTTCAGGTCGTACAATGATCGCATTTCTTAAGCTCGATTTATATGCATAAATTTCCACACTTTAATGTTGCTGTTTAAACGGTGCTTCATAAGAGCTTTGCTGTGGTCGGTCCATCTTTCTGGAATAGGTTGCCTAGCAACCTCCGTAATGAGCTACTTGGTCTTTCCTTGCCCCTTTTCCGCAGGCGTTTGAAAACCATTCCTTTCGATCGTGGTTTGGTGTTGTCAGATCGGGAGCGTATTTCTTGAAGTGGCGCTATATAAATTTACGATTACGATTAAGATTACGATGTGCGCACATACATGTGACGCCAGCGTTTTCGACGCGTTAACACCGACCTTGGACAAATGGTTGGATTACAGTTACAATAAGTACATATTTCACCACATGAACCTCCAATCTTACTCCGTACATAGTAACTTCTATAGCGCCAGTGTCTAGTGCACAAGGCATCAACCGATGGCGCACCAAATAAAAGACTTAATCAGGGTCAAAATCCAGAAGATCAGTTCGTACGACAGAGAGGCATCCAATGGTGGACAGGCAATTCGAAAATCTTATGTGTTAAGTTGTAAACGAAATAATATAAGTAACTGAGCAGTGAGCACAACCGAAAGACGGGGAGAGAGTTACACACACACACACACACACACACACACACACACACACACACACACACACACACACACACACACACACACAGGAGATAGTGGAAATGTCGATATGTTTTACAAGTTGTTCAAATCGAAGTTGTATTGCCATGGTTGGGCTGAGAGCGCCTCTGAGTAGGTCTCTTAGAAGGGTGCAATACCAATTGTTGAAATGAATGAATGAAAGGTCATACACCAAATCCGAAGAATAGTAGACTGAGTTGACCCATATCGGTAGGCATTTCATTTACAGTAAGTCATTGATCTGCAAACTAACATCCTAGGCAAAGCGTCGGTTTCTCAGCTAAATATCATGAATTACTTGTGAAGAGGTTGTCTTTGATATCACCATTTACACTACAGGTTCCGGACTTCCGCCAGATTTCTCTCCGAACATCACGTACTTTAAGCCACAAGAAGTCGCTGTCATTGGAAGCCAGATCGAACTAAAGTGCTTCTTTTCGGGAAAGTAAGGCTGTCTAAATTAGGACTCTATGCTGCATGGATTGGATATTATTTTCTCTTCTTATCCATTGGATTAGTTTTGACTCTCGGTAGGCCTACTAAAATAGACTATAACTGGTAAAGATAACTCGGGGATCATTAGCAAAGGGTTAGATCAATTTCAACTGGGCGTATTAGGAATAGCGGTAATGAAAAAGTTTGGAACATTAATTAGATTCCAAGAAATCATGACCGGTTAAGCTACAATGAATTTTAAAGAGAATAGCTAGCTAGCTACTTAGCCTAAATAGGCCTACTACTTAAACGCGAATTTTTGGCGTCAAAAATCAGTATAGTTATATTCATTATTCATAAAAAGTTTGAATCAAGCAACCGAAAAGCTTTTGTCGTGGTCAAAATTGCAGTCCATGGTCTGTTGCGAGACCTCTGCTCTTCATTTGTGTTTGCTTTAGAAGCTTAGAGAATTAGCAGCAGCTTTGTATAGTAGGCCTATCAGGCAATTTTTAGAAGAATGTCTAGAGTAGCTGTGCTTACCCAGGGGTTATGTGCAAGAACATTTTAAACTCTGAATGTTGTGTGAATCTATCCCCAAAACCATAGTGGCAATTCAAACGCTTAAATCAAATCTTCTGTAGGCTACTTAGGCCACCTTTCAATGTTGTCAGCTAACATTCTTCTCGAAAAGCTAAATTTGAGTTTTCAGAACTTATCCATTCATTCATTCATTCCGAAAATTTATATAGCGTCTCTTCAAAAAGTCTACTCAGAGACTCTCCCAGCCCAGCCACGGCCAAAGAGAAAGGACTTAAGTAGTTGGTCTGAAGCAGACAAATTATTCCAGGGCCGTAAGCGTAGCGCAAGAGGGAGCCCATCCGAAGTGGAGAGACCAACAACCGAGAAAGCTCGACGCTGTCTGACCGAAGAGCGGGCCAGAGGGACCAGGAGCTCACCCTTATCCGAAGAGCGCTCAGCTCGACAGGAAGGCTGTGTGAGATACCGGGCGATAGGAGCACTACCAGTGAGATACCGCCAGACAATTTCTGCTATCCTATAGGAGATGCGCTGCGAGGCAGGAAGCTAGTGTGCAAGACATCACGCATGTACAGTAGGCAGAAACTGGAGCATATTTTGGAATATGGTGATGGATGTATATTCAGTTTATAATCTCCTCATTTATGAACAATGAGCTTTATGGGGGTGTGTGAGGGATCTGTCTTACACTGCACGTCTGCCGTTGTTTCTTCAGGCCGTTGCCCGAGATAACCTGGTCAGGGCCAGGGAATACCTTGCCCTCTGGACGGATCAAATACTCAACTTATAAAACGGAACTTACGATTTCTAACGTGACCAAATCTGATGAAGGAGACTACGTCTGCAGAGCTAGGAATAGCATCGATACTGCTAGCCACATTCTTAATGTTCGCATTGAAGGTACGTCTGAATTTTTCCTCAACATCACCTCTGTTTAACATTTGACACTCATGTAGAAGTCAGGAGATTCAATCATTGAAACTACAGGTAGGTGTTCCTCAGCTAGAAATCATGCAAAGACATCATTAATCATGGAATATTTTGCCCCTTTAACTCTTCAAAATCAGGCAGGTGAACAAATTAGCCACCTAAAATCTAGCCGGTATTGTCATACCGTATAGTATATCAACTGGATGACAGCCGCGTCAGTAGCGGAGATCGATCGACGCGGGTCATTGGAATGACCTCGACCGTTAGTCACCGGTGGCTCTGTAATCTACCGACCGACACGCGACGAGTGCCTTTTCCACATAGCCCTTGGTGCTTCGCCGAAGAGCCGGACGTGCGTCATCTTCCACTAGTGAGGGACTGCTCGTCGGCAGTGTGATCGTGTGTGCGAACGCTGTCGCCTGTCGTCGCTCTACTCTATCGACGCAACTTGGTCCAAAGACTCTAAACATCCATGCCATCTTCAGCTGTCGACGGGAATCCGTTGGTTGGTTACTCGTGTGTGCGTGAGCCTGCCACTGGTGGTTCTTTCAGCTTACCGTGCATTGTTTCGCTAGCTGATGTAATATATTTTTTTCACACGGACATTTATCAACACATAGGCTAGCGCAGAGAACGCCTCTGAGTAGATAATTATCTTCAAGATTCGCTATATATATGTTCAATTTACATTACATTACATAAAACTCATTGCGCCTTATAATAGATTTCAATTTTCGCCTTCTTTTACATGTTCTTTGATACTACCTACTGTTTGACTCTTTTCGTATTCTCTGACAGTGTAAACCGTGTCTTTCAGCTATGCCTATCTTCAAACGAGAGTCTGATTGTCCACATAATGTCAATGTGACGGAGGGCGATACCGTTACCTTCAACTGCTCCGCTTTCGCCAATCCAGAGGCAGCTGTTGTCTGGCTTCGGAATGGACAACCGATAGACGGTAAAAAAAGTCCCGGAAGTGTCTATTTTAAAATCAGTACTGCATTTTGCAACTGTGATATCTTAATCGCAATTGTAAACTCCAACTTTTAAAGCGCCATTCGAAAGCCAAGCACGAGGGCACCAGCTTATTCATGAGCGCTGCGTCGAGTCAGAGAAGTTGTCCAAAGGTATTTAAAAGGAGGTTCGAGTCCGGTTTCGAGAAGGTCAGAGCTGTTAAGGTGAGTGTCGTTTAAGTTTGCGATGACTCAGGAACAGATGCAAAGCAGTTGACATCTCTTTAGTTTATTCGTTTATTTTAAATGCGATATTACATTTGGCTGTTTAGATCGATTAAAGTGAAGATATAGGAACGGACACATTATTATGCAGAGGACATCTTTGGCACCAATTCGTCGACGTAGCTTTTAAACCTGACTTTCAGCGTCGTCTTGTAAAACTCGGCGGCGATTTTAAGGCACGCTGCGCTTTTAGAAAATTTCGGATGGCTGAACGTGCAGTAACAGTAGACAGCTAGGATCGCATTCCGGTAGAAAAGGCTAGTTCAGGATAGTAAATTCGAATGTTTCTAATGCCTGCTTAATTAATAGCTGTTGCTGGAGAATTCCTGATCCATTCGATATTCTCTCGTCCGTAGCAGGTGCTCTGCCTTTCCCTGGTCTCCTTTGCAATCGGATTCGGACCTTCAAAAGAATTCGATATCTAGACAAGTCCTCTGCTACGACACAGTGTCCTTGAATAAGCTGGTGCTTTGCGCTTAGCTTTAGAGTAGTGCTTTAGAAATTTGGAAGTTGCGATTGCGATGTGTTGGGCATTATAATAACTGCCCTATAGACGTCACAGCGTGACTGAAAACTAATCAAGCTATTCATCGATCATTTTAGTGGGTTGCATAACGAGTTTTGCTGTGTTCTCAATCTACGACATTGTTAATTATATTAGCATATGTAGGACGACTCGTCGAATCATATCGTTTCAGTAATAAATAAAAACGAGTTGGTTTTGTTTTTTGCAGTAAGTAAGGCTCCCAAAAGATTTTTGTTTAGCAACGACCTGCAAAGTCTGACGATCAGAGATGTTTGTCGAGACTGCGTCGACCGAGAGAGTAAAACAGATCTGACGGTTATTCAGTGCAATGCAAGCAACGTTCATGGATACGCTTTTGCTTCCGGATATCTGAACGTTATACGTTAGTAACCAAGACTTTGTAATCCCAATATTAGTTAAATCAAGATAAATTAGGAGCATGCCATTGGTAGTCGCTATAGATTTCATAATCATAACCACAACCACTACCATCATCATCGTTATCAGTTCCGGATGCTAGCCATTTGGAGGCGATGAGTACGAATAAAGGATCATCATTGTCCTCGGTCATTTGTCAAGCCTGTTGTCCTAGTAGTGTTAGTCCAAGGGATTTTACGTCCTCGTTTATATTATATCTCCAGCGTACTCTGTCTTGGCAGTATTTTTAGCTTAGGGATATTGTATGATTCTGACGTTGCTACCAGAGAAAGACCCAAAGACTTGAAAGATGACGAACGTGCACAAGCGATTGTTGCGCTCCGCGGCCTGTGGAGACCTGTTGGTCCCGCGCTTTCTTGCGACGATGCGTCCACGTAGAGCTTTCTTTGCATTGAACAATCCTCCTGGAAGATTATACCATTGCACTTATGAACTAGTCTGTCACATACAGCTCAATGTACCTTTTAAGACATCTTAAGACGCACAACAACAATCAATATTATAACTAATTCGTTTCTAGTTAGGACAAAGGTGATGTTGACGTCCAGTTCAACTTTCGAATCAGTTGATCTTACCAAGGAAAACCGGTTCCAGTTTGACTGCAGTGCAACGTCAGACCCGAGCACACCACCCACAGTACGATGGTACAAAATGGGTGACAAAGGCCAGGAATTGGTGTACAGCGAACCACCTTATGTCTATGTAATGGACGGCAACTTGACAATATACACTGAACCAAACTGCTCCACTACATGCGATAAATATTTCGGAGAATACATGTGCGTTGGTGACAATGGATACACTCGAGACACCGCAAACGTGATACTCAATGGTACCACAAGTACAAGTAAGCATATTTTCAGTGATATTTTGTGGTACCAAAGTAATTAAAAGATCACAATGTCAGGAAAAACTAGCACAATGTCAGTAGAACAAAATTGTGCAATATTGAAAACAGTTTTCAAAGTCTGATTTAATATACAGTTTTATCTATAGCTTTGAACTAAAAACACAAAACATTGGTAGAATTAAAGCGGCGTCGGCACGATTAGGCTACTAAAACAACTTCTACCTCTATTTCTATAATATTATTTATGCGTAAATATAAATTTATATTCTTCACTTTGGTATCTTGTGAATCTTTTCAGAATCAACAACGGAACCTCCCTTACAAGCCACTCTGAATTGGATCATCATTGGACTTGCAATTGCTTTGTTTCTGCTCCTGCTGATTTTGATTTGTTGTATCATATGCTACCTTAGAAAAGGAGAAGAATATGACGGTAAGTTGTCGATTATTAAACCAATACTTGGAAGGTCCAACGAGAACTGTAAACGTATTTACATTCTACTTGTAGTTTATAGTCACCTTTTTACTTGAAATTTCTATCGTTCTAAAAGGGAGGTTTCTACTTATGAGTTGTTAACCTTCCTTTTACTTGTGATTTCTTTCAACTCTAGACATGTAACCCTCTGTCAATTAAAACTTTAAACCTTCATTCTACTTGGAAGTTTTAATCGCCATTTTTCGTCAAAATTGTAACATGCTTTCTTCTCGTCAGTTGTAATCCTCATTTTCTATAAAGTTGTAACATACTTGTAAGTTGTAACCTTTACTTCTACCTCTAGTTGCAAGTTGTAACCGTTCTTTGATTATAAGCTGTAACTGTTTACATGAGCGATGATCTTCTGTTAACTTTTTGCTGTGTGCAGTTGACGGTAAAGAAAGAAAATGCGGCAGAAATCCGGACGATGAACTTCTGACAAATGACTTTCAAGAGTACTATCCTTGGTAAGCAATGAATCTTTTGCAATAGGTGTATTCTTGAATGTTTATATAATCCCATACCATATTCTCTAAGACGCTGGAACAACCCTGCACATGCTACTGTTGTCTTAATCTAATCTAGGACTTCTATAGCGCCGGTATTCATAAAGCACAAAACATCAGGCATCAGTTTGGGAACGGTGGCCGATTGGTTAGGAGCGCTCAGCCTGTAACGTTGAGAGCATGGGTTTCGAGTCTCTTCTCAAATACGGTTATTGTGTGTAGTACTTAGACCAGTTCGTTCTTTATTGTGATTGCTCAGCGCTATCGGATGTGTTCTGTCGTATGGTCGTGTGTCCACTGCTGAGCTTTGGAAGGAGGACAATATCTAATATAGATGTATTGTATCAAATACAGTTGTATTGTAACAGTCGATGGTCGCTTAAAGATCACAATCCGCTCTGGTAGCATCTCTACCTCTTTCTCTCACCTTAAAACCTTACTTTTTCCTCGGTAATACCTCGCACTGGGAGCGCTTCTGGAAGGCTTTACTGTATGCTGTGAGAAGCGCTTTATAAATGGTCAAATACATACAATCCGCTGGATTATGATACATGATATGCAATTGTTGCGACACTAAGTAACTGGTATTTTACGTCAGCCTCATGGAGGATCTACAATCCACTGACACTAGTCGCTAAAAATTACAGTCAAATCATCAAAAGGTGATAATTATATAAACTTAGAATCGACTTCAAGAGCAAAATGTTCTTTAAATTCCAATAATCTACCAGCAGTGTGATTCTCCTTACAGATTTTATTTTAGTTATAGTTACAGCTATAGTTAATGATTTTTTATTTTAGTTATAGTTATAGTTATAGTTAGTATTATTTTTTGAGTCATAGTTATAGCTATAGTTAATGGATTTTTATTTTAGTTAATTTTTAGTTAGCCTACTACTTAGTTGCAATAAATAAGACTACAAGCAAAATTGTGCGTATTAGCACGCTTTGTTTCACAATTTCCTCAGAGCTTTGAAACCCTTTGAAGCATGGATGCATTGAGCTTCATGAATACACGAGTTTCCAAAGTAACTGACAAATTGCATAATAAAAATATCGAATTTTTCGTTCTCATTTTATGTCGAATCGTCCATACTGCACTTCCTATTTTTATTTTTTGCATTAACGAAAATAAAGATGAATTTTCGTTAGTGTTATTTTCGTTATAGTTATAGTTATAGTTAATGATTTTTTTAGTTATAGTTATAGTTATCGTTAACGAAATCATTTTATTTTCGTTAACGAACATTTTCGTTATCGTTATCGTTAACGAGACTCACACTGTCTACCAGCCTATTAGGCCCAGCATGAGGGAAATTCATGCTGACATAGCGTGTTTACACCCAAGTTCCGGGACAATTTTGGGGTCAATTCGGGAC
>JACEVL010001822.1:0-23893 GCA_020284085.1 Aporrectodea caliginosa
TATGACCTATGACCGGTAGGCCATATGACCAATAGTCCTATGACCAATAGGCCCTGTGACCAATCGTCCATATGACGGATCGTCCTATGACCAATCGTCCTATGACCAATCGTCCGGATACCGACGCGGGTCCACGCTCGAAATCTCCTGGGGTGTTCCGTGGTAGAAAACGTAGGTAGGCCCCTATACTTTTACTTCTCACACATCTGAAGTACTTTCTCCCGTTCTATTTTGCCAAGTGGCTGTTACTCCCTGTGCCGATTTCATTGTTTTATCATAGTCTCAATTCAATATCCAGTATGGCTTATTTGGTTTTTACATTTACCTCTGCAGGCACTATCAGAGCGTTGTTAAATGAAAGGAATGTTCTTTTTGCACCAGGATAACATATTTTAATTAATGTTCTGTTCTTTATTACAAGATTGCCTAAAGACATTTGAACTTAAATTACTCACCTTGGTTCAAGTTAAAAAAACGTTACAGTTAGCTTGGTTGTCAAGTATTTGTGTATCTGTGTATCTATAAGGGTGTCTATTAAAAATGAAAGTTGAAATTTTTAACCTCCCACCCTTTCAAGTTGTTAGGTTCATGGAAAAACAATTTTACAAAAGATTTGGTGGAAATCGGATGACATTTAGAGGTTTACCTTTGATGTCAAAGTTTTAGCTATGTAGGCCTATAGTGTTCATAGTTATGCCGCATAGTTCGAATCATTAAGAGGACTGATTGCCTTATTAATTAGTCAATTGCAGTCTACAAAGAAAGAAAGAAGATTTTTACTTCCTCCTCATCATCATCTAGCACTGCAGAAAAGAAGGAAGATTACCATCCACCATCCTTCTTGTACTTCAGGCCACCCAAAAAGAGAATGGTTAAACATAATGTCTCGCAGACTGTCATTTGCACTCGACAGAAACAACGTCTCATCCAGAAATGCCACCTTCATTGTCAGTGAAGTTGCATTTAGCCTTGGGCAGAACGTTACTGATTTGATTATCAACAAGAGTACAATTAATTGCTCCAGGACCAAACATCGTGCCGCCAAATCAAACAAGCTAAAATCAGAGTTCACTGTAACTGTTCCTTTGACAATTGACAGCACATTGGGATGGAAAACTAGTGGAAGATCCAACTTCCACAGAGCATATCGACCGTCTTCCAAGTCTTATATCAGGTGCTGGAGTGGAGCAGCTACTTGATGTTCCGAAACTTCTATTCATCCGCAACTGCCAGGGCCCAAGCTACTGCCGTCATCATGTCTTTCGAGAAATGGGGCATTACGGATCGTGTTGCGGCGTTGTGCTTCGACACTACTGCTGCAAATACTGTCCTGCTCAAGGCCAGATGCAACTACACTGACAATGAAGGTGGCATTTCTGGTGTTTGCACGATTGTAGAGCAGAGACTTGGAAGAGATTTGCTCTTCTTGGCATGTCTCCATCATGTAGCAGAGCTAGTGGTTGGAGCGACATTTGAAGGGACGGGTGGTGCATCTACTGGGCCTGAAGTTCTTCTACACAAACAATGTTGGAGGCATGCGGTGTTCGTTTCCAGGTGCCAGACGCCATGCATTGGGCAAGATGGATGGCCAAGGTTATATATGCAAATAAGATCTGTCTCCTTTGTGACCAGTTTCAGATAACTCCTTCAGAGAAGAGAGGAATTTGTGATCTGGCAACTTTGCAGTTATCATCCACCTTAAGACCTGGATTACTGCCTCAATCGGAGTTGAAGCCCTCTGAATGACTTCTGACTCATGATTGAACTCCTAAAATACCCAAATGAAGCCATTTTTAGCACAACAAGCAAAACGCTTGGACTTCGTCTACTGTACGGTACCTTTCTGAGGAGTTAATCGGACTGGCTCTTTTTGATTCATGAGTGTCTGTGGAGATGAAAAGACTGATGTTGGTCGTCATGGAAGACCCAGCCCCCGGATAACCAACCAAATCGACCTAAAGTGAAATCTGCTGCATTTCAGCAGCGGGGGCATGGAACAATTCTGCACGATAAACACAAAACAACTCTATTCCATACTTGGCCTTCCTCATACTTTCCTTGCCATGAATGCGATGAAGAGGAAACATTCCATGGAACCCTGGATTGACAGTCGTCAATGACAGGGCTAAGAGAGGCGTGACACTCATTCAAGAATTCAATAAGAAGTTGACTGCCCGCGCGGAACAGCTACAATTCCTCCTTCAAGTTGTCTCCGACAATCGACGTAAATCTCTGGACTGCAGGAAAAACACCTTGATGGCAACATTATGACAAAGAATGAGAGTATATTCCTGGAAATTAGTTATTAATTTTAACATATACACACTGTATTATACAGGTAGATAGTAGATAATCTGTTAGATAAGTAATACAAATATATTAGTACTACAAATGGCGATTAATTATTATGGAATGTTATATACCTCCCATTGTACGAAGTATCGTTAATTTTCTAAACTTCACAGCTCGAGGGCAACCTCTAAATATTATACGATTTTAATTAAATGTTTTATAGAATTTTATTTCTATGAACCTAACACCTTGGAGGGCTGAGAGGGAGAGAAATAGAAAGAATCGTTTTACTATATGCTAAGAGACTATATGCTAATATATATATATATATCAATGTCTGGAAGCTCTTGCCAGTCACATATTTCTGAACTACACTTGTTTTTAGACTTCGCTTTCCTTCTTAGAAACAGGCCAATCCAAGCAGGTCGTTTGCCCACTAGTGGGTTTAGCTTTGACTTGCAAATCAGTCGCTGCACAAATCTATTTACTGATTAATGTTGAATGTGTTAATATGGTTTGCATCTCGAGATTCTTTAATATAAGCAAGTAACTACCAGCAGTAATTGTCATGCTTGATGAAACCGAAATACAACATTCAAAACTGACACAAATTAGTCAGAAAAGACAATAAGCTTATGCCTGGCATGATCACCATAGAAATATACAAATAAAACTTTTTCAGGGCAACCAGCTGACTAAGTTACATGTACATGAGGTGAAGTGAAAATTTAAACGGTGACATTGGGAGACAGACAGTCAATGGCATTCCAATGATAAACAACTGAGTTCAATGAGCAAACATTCCAAGGTTGAAATCTCGTCTGGTGATGAGGCAGAAACTAAGGTCCTTCAAGATGCTGGTGATGGACATTTGTATCCCTCAGAGTTGCTTAGCTAAACATTGTGTTAATCTCTCCACTCTGCCTTTATTCTACGTCAAATTCAACCACAGAACTGGTTTATCTTCCTCTCAAATGGTTTGATTTGGAATGGGTTGAGCATAGAACTAGGGTTCTTAGCTTTAGATTAGGTCGATAGAGGAACTGCAACTGTTTGGGCCTAGACCTCTACTTTGAGACCGATTGAGGTGAACGTTTGGGATAATAAGCATGCCATGTGATGTATTTAATAATAATATAATAATAATATTTATTCTTTAATGAAGCGCCTGACAAACGCACTGTGCTGTAGGCTACATGTACAGGTTATGACTATTAAACAATTAAGAAAAACACAAATTACAGAAGACATACTTCAACAAAGTTGCAGCCATGCAAGGCGCAAACTCATTGTACTTTTAGAGAAAATGAAAGCATGAGCTGAACCATCACATTAAAAACAAATGCCGATGAATGAGATTTAACAGATTGCAATAAATAAAGGATTTGAGCTGTAGGCAGTTCGGAGAAAAATTAGCAAATGCAAAATATTGTGTCGATAGCTGTTTTCATTTCTATCGGCATAACACCGAAAATCCAATAATTAAAATCGTAATTGTAAACTCAAGTTTATAACGCGCCATTTGAAAACTAAGCGCAGGGCAACTGCTTATTCACGAGCGCTGCGTCGAGTCAGAGGAGTTGTCCAAAGGTTTGTCACAAGGAGATCCCAGTTCAGTTGCCAGGTGGTCCAGATCAAGAGAGGAGGCAGAATAAATGTTAAGGGTGTCTTTTAGGTCGAGAAGAATAGGAAGGCGGATGATCAGATGAGTCGGAGTAAAGAAGTTCCTGAAGAGGTGAGACATCAGCTTTGAGTGAAAAGACCGAGGGGTGTTAAATAGTGGAGCCTAAAGCAGATGATAATGGGTGATTGGAAATGATGATGGAGGATCAAAATATTTGCAGAATTCAGGAGAAAGATCGTTCCAGAATCGTTGCTTATTCTGCAATATGGTTCGTTCGGAAAACTTGAGAGGAGGGGTGACCGGATTGGAGAAAGGCTGAGACAGGAGGGTGATCGCGTAAATCGGGTTGGCTGGATGGTGAAGAGCTCACTTAGATAATTGGGCTGGAAGTATTGTATAGAGTTTTATGATAGTGCTAGGGCCTTGAAGTGGATTCGCTCTGATATTTTAACCAATGGTGTGATTTGAGGATGGGAGTGATGTGATGATGCTTGGGCGTTCTGGGGACAGATCGGGCTAGTGAGTTTTAGGTAGGCCTAAGTTGCAGACGCTCAATTTGGGTGGATGCAAGGTTGAGGAAGAGAGAATTGCAGTAATCGAGCTTTGAGTGGACGATGTAGGTAACAATTGTGGGAGCAGTTTTAAAGTCGGGCATGGCGCATTCTACGGAGATCACGAATGTGCATGAAGCAAGAGCGCGAGCGTTTGGAGATGGATTTGGAGAAGGAGAGATGTGGATTACAAGTAAAACCAATATTGCGGACGGTTAGTCGAAGGTGAATGTGAGCGATGAAGAGCTAGTGGATAGGTCCATGAAAGGGTAAGTGATTTTCTTGATTTGATCAGGAAGACCTAGGATGATAAATAGTTATATAAAGATTGGGTTAAGGCAGAGGAGATTGAAAGATTAGATTAAGCAAATTGAGTTATTGTGCGATGAAGGTGCAAAATCGAGCTTGTGAAGAAATATATGCAGAATATATGGTGTCAGTTGCAAAGAGATAATTATAATAATAATAATAATAATAATTAATAATATAAACGCACAGAAATCTCTGCATGCGTGCCTGCATCTGTGGTGTAACTCTGTTTCGACAATAATGGCTTACGTCATTCTACGTCATCGCAATAACCGCATGCAGACGTTGTCATAGCAACGCGAGATAATGCAACACGGGACGGAAGGCAGAGAAATACGGGGAGGGACTGACGGACTCACGGACGGACGGAGGAAGTGAGAAAGAGCGAAAGGGAGGGAGAGAGGGAGGAAGGGAGAAGACACGCACGATCGCCGCGAGAGACGTGGGGGACGGACGTTGAAGGGAGGGAAGGAGGTACTGACGGCCGGGACGGACTGCAGAGAAGTACGGGGGAGGGAGGGAGGAACGGACGGAGGGGGAGAGAAAGAGGGAGGAGAGGGAGAAGACACGCACGATCGCGCGAGAGACGTGGGGAGGGAGGGACGGACGCTGAAGGAAGGAAGGAGGTACGGACGGCCGGGACGGACAGCAGAGAAGTACGGGGGAGGGAGGGAGGGACTGACGGATGGACGGAGGTAGGGAGGGAGATGGTGAAGACTTTTGTCAATCATAGCACGAGAAGACACATCTATTGACATTTTCAAATGTTTTTAACCGTCTTAGGACGGGCAAACATCTAGTAGTAGTAGTAGTAATAATAATAATAATAATAATAATAATAATAATAATAATAATAATAATAATAATAATAATAATAATAATAATAATAATAATAATAATAATAATAATAATAATAATAATAATAATAATTCTTGAGGTATCTGAGGTACCTCAGGTTTAAAAAAACTATAATAATTATAATTATAATAATTATAATTATAATAATTATAATAATAATATTATTATTATTAATTTTAATGATAATGATAATAATAATAATAATAATAATAATAATAATAATAAAATAATAATAATAATAATAATAATAATAATAATAATAATAATAATAATAATAATAATAATAATAATAATAATAATAATAATAATAATAATAATAATAATGATGATGATAATGATAATGACGACGAAGACGACGACAACACGATTTGTATAGCCCCGTAGCTTAACCGAGGCCGAAGGAAATGACGCTGTACATGAGTTCAACAAGTCAATGACAGTCATTCGATTGTTTAAAAAGGTAAGTCGAGCTGTGATTTAAAATTTTAAATGACGCCAGAGATAGTGCATTATTTTCATGATCTGGAAGACTGTGCCATGCAGTGGGTCCTACGACAGAGAAGGAACAGTCGCCAAACCTCGTAGAAGACCGCGGGACCTGTAGCAGATTTTTTATGAGGATCGTGGACGACTTCTGTTCCGGTTGTCTGCTACCCGAATGCAGAAGTATGAGATGTAGTCTGGCATACACTTATTCGTTGCTTTGAAAGTTATCAAGCACAGTTTGTATGTAATCCGCATTCCGCAGCCAGTGTAGGTTGTCGCGCAGCAGATCAGTGACATTATCGGATGGTGTGTGGCCATATACGAGATGTGTAGCAGAGTTGAGCGCCGACTGTATTCGGTCTAGCAGGTCTAGTCGGCAGACCCGCCAGTAGGCTGCTGTTGTAGTCAACCCAGAAGACAATGAAGCTGTTGACGAAGATGGCGGTTGAGGTTGGAATGAATCTGTGTATGGTTTTAAGACGACTCAGTTGCTAAAAACAGCCTCGACTCACATGGTCCGTCATGGTCAAGCAGCTGTCAGAGTGGACTCCAAGGTTGCGGATGGTGTCAGCTCATCGAACTTTTGCCTCGCCAAGAGCGAAAGTTCTGCCGTCAAGTGGATGGCGACACCGGAGGGTGGTGCAATAATATATGAATTCAATGGATTGAGTTTGAGACGTCTGGATGTCATTCACTCTTAAATGCGTTCGATACACAGCGGCACTCGCTGCGTATCGTTTGCATAACAGGGTAAATGAGGCCATGTGTTTCTGTGATTCTCTCCACATCGGCCGTATATAGAACAAAGAGGAGAGAGCCAAGCACTGATCCTTGTGGAACACCGCAGATGACCATCCTAGGTCACGTCTCCTTTCCTGTCAAATGGAAAGTGTGCGGCCTTTATTGTAGAAATGAAGCCAACATAACTCTCTGCCCTTGATTCCGAACGAGTGCGACAGTCGCTGAATTAGGATGTTGTGTAGAATGCAACCGACATATCAAGTAGTGACAGGAGCGCCAGTTGGCCTGAATCAATGGCTTTGACTACGTCCGAGAATACTTTAAGAAGCGCAGTCTCGGTGGAATGGCAACGCCTATAGGCAAGCTGAAACTGAGGAAGGAGGCGGGATTGAGTCAGGGACAGGGACTCGGTCAGATGATGGCTTGCAATACGTTCAAGTGCCTTTAATACGAACGTTTGAGACTGGTCTGAAGTTCGCAGGTGACGATGCCTCGGTCCCAGTTTTGTAAGGAGTGGTTTGACTATTGCGTGCTTCCATTTCAACGGGAAACGGCCGATGGCAAAGGAATGATTGGACATTCGAGCTATGAAAGGCGCCAGAAGCGGTGGTCAACAGAGGACGAATCCGTGAGCTGGCCTAGTGGTGTGGTAGGCCTATATACATGATGAAAAGAAATGGACCCAGGAAGGAGCCCTGAGGGGCACCACAAGAGAGGAGAAGAGGTTATGAGCCTTTGGAGGCTTTAACAGGGAAGGATCGACATCCGCATATAGCTGATAGGACGTTGAAGGACTTGAATGAGAGTATAGTAGCTTTAAAACGGTCTCTGCCGGGTAGTTTTCCTATTCACTGTATTCAGATTACACAAGTTACAAATCAAGTAAGATTGTTGGATGATTTTACATTGAACTATACTCTACGGTAGGGCCCACCAGGTACAAAAGAACTCATGAACAATGAACCCATGATTGCATCGAATTAAAGATACATCTCAACTCCTAAGTTTTTATATCATGACGAATGCAATGCTGTAGCAAAAAGCTAGTAAATGAAAGTATAACTGTTGCGAACTATCACTTTTGGTTCGCTGGATGCGCCTCGCCTGCCCCTTTGCGACCGTAATTAGACGCGGTGGTTCCATTATTATAAATGGTCTGTGGTCAACGCCCTTTTACAGCGCTGCCATTGGTTTCTGCACTCGCGCGGTGGGCAGCGATTGGCCCGATATTGGCGCGAACTTCTCCCGCCTATTGATCTCTATAAGAGCCGACGCGCTGTGCTGTGCGCGGGTCTTGTGCTGAATTCTTCGACGACACCACACGTCAACCGCTGACGCTGCTTGTTCGGTGGTTTGAGTGTTCGCTGGGTGGTTCGAAGGCTCAGGGTTGAATTCTGGACTGCATTCGATTCTTTCGTCGTTACTTTATGATTACAGGGTTAGTGAGGCGCCCGCTTTCAATTGTTGTTGTATGATATACTGTGTGTAGAATCGAGTGATTGCTATTTTTAGTTTCTTCAACTAATTGTAACACGGACAGTGGATATTCGATTTAGGAATTGAACCCGTAACCGTTGTCGGAAAGACCGGGTGTTAATATAAGTGATGTATAATGGATTCTTATGTGTATAATTACTCTTTCGGTTTGAATATTATAAGAAAACACAAAGAAATCTCAATGTCTGACACATTTGATTTAGGGGTTGTTTTAAGACAATTAATAGAGCGCCAATTAGAGCAGGCCAGTCAGTTGGATTATGTTGTAAGCTACCTACAGAATGAGCGGCAGTTAATAACTAAGGAAATTCTTCCTGTAGAGGGTTCGAATCCTGCAGGGTTGCCCCCCTTGGCAAAACCTTCAGAGGAAGGAGCGAACAATGTTTTCGGCCTGGTACCTGGAGCCCGCTCAGAGTCAGTAGTTAGCGCGCCCGCCAAATTGACTGATGCCGCTCTGCCCCGTCGCAGCGCCAGACTAATGTCAAAGGCGCCAAAGTCTTATGCATTACCCGCCATAATTAAGACTAGGAACCCAGTGGTGAAACCCAGGTCTGTGTCAGGTTCAAATCCTGTTAGCATAATACCGGATGTCCCTCTACAGGAGCGCTACTGCCCCTCAGAGGAAGGGCAGGACGCGACATAACGCGTACGTGAAGTTGTCGAAAGTTATTCGTAATTGTCCTTACCTGAGAAAAAAGCCGGACTCCTTTGTCATGCTACAATAAATTTGAGAACTTTCCATCATCCGAGGTTTGAACACATGAAAAGGTGAAAAAAGAACTTCATATTCAAAAAAGCTTGAAAACGCCTTCACTGGGGCACCTGTTTCACTTTTCAGTTTGATGATTGTGTTACCAAATCCTTGGGCTATGTTTCTTTTAGTTGTGGCTGAGGTAAAACATGGCCAACTGAAATCGTTATTTGCATTTCTCGGAAAATTACAGTAAAGTCCACGATAAAGAAACTCTTCTCTTTCGAAAGGCATATTCCTCAGTTTCATGCACACGGAATGCAAGAGACTTGTATATATTCGATATTTGTTCCAGATGCGATTTCTGCAATCTTCGTTAAGACGCAAATAAAACTTAAAACTTTCGGTGCAATACATTCTAATTACTTTAATCTCTCCTTCTGTCAATCCCTCAGAAGCAAACTCGTATCCACTTTGATTCAGGCAACCTTTGTATTCAGGAGGAGCCTCTTCTGCTGTGGCTTCTTCCTTCAACAATTTAAGAGCAACATCCTCTGGTACGCCATCTTCGATCAATTGGAACCATTCCTTAACTGTAGCAATGTCGAATATCTGAACAGACGCTGTAGTCTCCTCAGTTTCAAAATCTGACAAAGTCAATTGCGCAATTGGCAGCGAAGGGATCGACCATTTATCAGCCATACTACTGAACTAATTTCTTGCAAACTCTGAATACTCACTAGCAACAACAAAAATAGACAGCTTAGTTTGCTTCATACGAATATTTTAAAGCAGAAATCATGCTACAAATTATAATCAATGTTACCGAAATATTTATTTATACCTTCGGTCTGAAAACGAAAATGAAAACAGGAAATTTTGTCAGTGTTCTGACAATATCGGAAAAAATTATTCTTTATATGAAAGCAGTACTGCCCAAAATTAACCCGTTCGAAAGTCTCCAGCCTATATCTTCTCGACTATCTTCTTTTTGGCGTAGGCTATCTGGCACTGCTCTACTCTGGTTCCAGTCCGAATTGTCTTCCAGATCTTTCTTTGTCTCCAGCCAATATTTTCAACCCCTCCCACTCTCTTGTGGATTTCTTCGAGGCTCCATCTCCTCTTCAACCATTAAGCCATCTCATACGAAACTCCTATGTTGACCACCATCTCTACTCACACGACACTCAAACATACATATTCCTCACTCCAAGCTCTTTTGCACCTCCATCGAATAACTGAACGTGGTTAACCTATAATCTATCAATGGATGTCATCAACCCTTCTGTGAATAGCTGTTTTCTGTGAATGTATATATATATATATATATATAATATTGTATATATATATATATATATAATATTGTATATATATATATATATATATATGAGATGAACAGTTGTTCGACACCTCTGTAGGCCTACATGCGCCGAGCTTAAAAGGTGTTGAGCAGCGCCTTGCCTTGCAAAGTTAATTAGTTGACCAAGGACAGGTGCGCGGTGCACTTGTGGCGCCAAAAACTAGTCGAATTGATATTCGAACATTGACTTTAATATATAATTTTACTGTGTGTAAAAGATTGAGTTGAAGTTAATACTGTTTTATCGTGTTTTACAAGAAAAGAAGAGCCGTGCTTTGAACGCCACTCTCGGTATCCGTGTCTATGAAATGAGTGTACTAAAATGGTTTTCCGTTGCTATCGCTTCGAAAGGCGAAGATTAGATGGAAAGTCCCTGATCTCGACGAACCCGCCATACTCCGGTGGCCGATGATAGAACTATCTCCGGCTCTGGTAATAAAGCGACATAGACAGAGCGCATACCAAACTACCATACGATTCAAAGTCTCCTGCTAATAGCGCCTACTTAATAGTACTTATGACTTCAAGTTATGAGGGAAGTTCGGAACGATAGCCAAACCAAGATTTTTTTGGGTAGACCGCGGAAGTATCGATTTTGCAGTTAGTCCTGCGCGATGTTATTGAACGGAACCAGCGGAGTCACCCACCCCCGTACTCATCGAACGACACAAACTTCCCCGTATTTATTAAACGGCACCAGCGGGGAAACTTTCTCCGTATTTATTCAGACCTACATGTATGATTCATTTATTTCTTATTATCGGGTCCTTCCCCAGCTTTGCTCAGCCTTGAAAACTTCTGCAATCGGAACTCAGACCGTCTCGTGATTTAGCAGCAGGGTGGGCCTCTGTATATTTGTATATTTTTATCAATGTATATTTGACAACTCCTCGAACTCGGACTTTGATTTATTTCGAAACACTCCTCTATCACACGAATGTGCATTTATTTTTGTGCGGTATTTATCGCTAGCCAAACGATACTAATGCACCGTATCGTAGTATGCAGAGTACAGCGTCGCTACTCTACGTCAAGGGCAATGCACCGTGAGACAGCCTTCGTTCGATGGATGGATCCATAGTTTAACGACAGCTTATGACAACATAGGCCGTTGCCGTCGACAGAAATTATTTTGGCATATTACAGCTCTTTTTTCGATATCACTTTTGCGACTGTTCGACTATTTTTACCCACTACTTATTATAGGCCTATAGTGTACTAGCATTTGTACCCGGCTTTGCCCGGGTTTTTCCCGGCGTAATTTTTATTTTTTAACTGCTGCAAATAAAGGCTACATTCTTACTTACTTTATTTGCTGAAGGGGTTAAAAATATTTAAAATGTCCATATTATGTTAATTGTAACGACATTTAGAGGTGAAATAGTTGCTTTGCCCGTGTATTTGATTTTAATAATCTGTGACGAAGCGGCTGCGCCGTTTCGCATTTGAATTTAATGTCCGCCACCTATCGAATGTGCTTCCGTGTAGCAGTTGTAGCTCTATGGTAATCCATCCTTGCCCCTTGATTCGCACAATGGGTTTGAAAATCAACTAAAAATGTCCATAAATAGGAATTGAAGCTAAATTGTGAGCTGAAAAATAATTGGGTTGAGATAGAAATTAGAATCAGAACGTTCGTTAAAAAATTTGTATCGCTAAAGTGTTGAGTTGGCGAGTTTTGAGTTGCTTTGACCTAGAATTTCGCCAGTGCGCATTGGCCACTTCTGATTTGAAATCAACGGTCATCGTGATTGGTTGCGAGTAGGGGGCCTAGATTTTAAGGCGTTTGACTAAATGACAACATCGAAATTTAAAAAGGACCTTATATCGTAATTTAAAGTAAATGGAGAGTTGAGAATAGCCGCGGTTACCTAGAAATTCGAGTAAGAACGAATTTTTAAAAAATAATTAGAGCGTTCGGATTCGCGAGCCGTTAGTAGGACGGATAAGCAAACAAACGGAAGGACACACTTTCTGACTTAACTTATAGTATAGATAACACCCACTCAACCAGTGCGACCACTCTCCATTTTCTGAAATCCCAAGCTCTTGCCAGAAAAATCCCAAGATTCGCCAAAAGTGTAAAAAAAATCCCAAGTTACCGAAAAGGAAAAAGTTGTGATGAAATATGAATTGCGTTTTAACTTATAACAATCACAATTATTCAAAAAGCCTAGTTAAGAACTCGCAAAGGAAAACCGAAGTATAACATTGAATTAACAATACAGTGGTCGCACTGCACTCAACAATCATCTTCTCAAATGAAGGTGTCTGAGAGGAGAGAGAGAGAGAGAGAGAGAGAGAGAGAGAGAGAGAGAGAGAGAGAGAGAGAGAGAGAGAAAGAGAGAGAGAGAGAGAGAGAGAGAGAGAGAGAGAGAGAGAGAGAGAGAGAGAGAGAGAGAGAGAGAGAGAGAGAGAGAGAGAGAGAGAGTAAGCTGCGCCTTATTTTGACCAGTAATTAATTATTAGACAGGAAGGAGATATATAATAAATTAATTGATAAGATAAAAAGTTGAAGACCTAAATTAAAACGTAATCTATTGGATAACTTAAAATATTGACCTATCTGTGGGTTCATAACTTTATAGGGGTATATTTCACAACCGGAGGCAAACTAGATATATTTCCGTCTTCTCCTTTCGGCGGCTTACACAAAGTGTAAAATTATAATTTTTAATTTTTAAATACATCATAGGGCATAAGTTAGTTATAAAAAATTATTTATGTTATATTATTTAGATGATTAGTATGAGAAAAAAATTATAAAGTCCAATTTTAACCCGAAATTGCTTTGTCCTTTCTAATGGTGCGTCTATTCAACGTTACGTTCGGGTAACAGTTGAAGCGCCGAACTGATATTTTATTATTTTTAGATCATTTTTAAACTGACATCTTGGATAGCAGGATAGCAAGGAACATTACTGCATTGATTTTACCAAAAAGAAATCCATGTGGATGTTTGCTTCTGTTGACAATTTGCGGAAATTTATCCGGTAATGTTATAGTATATAAGATTTACAACTCCGTGACTGTAATAATTGCATTTTGCGTATATATATAATTTGTTTTCTTTCAAAAATAATACTGAAACTGACTATAAACTAACTATTTTTTATATCTCAACTCGTCTGGTAAGTGTGGAGACCTAATTATGAATATTTTACAACTCCGTTACTACAACTCCGTTACTTTATTTTTCTATTAAAATGAATTTATTTAATGGTACATGTAGATAATTTATCGTAATAATTTAGGTTGCTGTGTAATAATTTAATACACACTTAATACTAATTAATCACTAATATTAAACAGTGGCGGTATAGTGTACTGTGTTTTTATTAAGTAACGGAGTTGTAAATATTTAGGAATCAAAGTTGTATGTGTTTCACATAGCAAAAAATTAAAATGAAAAATTAGGCCAAATCTGTCAAATTTAAGCTCCGCTCAATATTAAATATGCTTCAGCACTGCTAGTAAAATATTTGTGTAAGAATTTTTTATATTTTTCATGACTTTTTTTCTCTAATTCTATTTCTGAATTTGCCACCGGTTGTGAAATATACCCACAGTACCGGCCTTACCATTGTGCGAACCGTGCAATTGCACAGGGCCCGCAAATTAAGGGGGCCCGAAAATGTAAGAAAATTAACATGAACAAGAGTTACAAGACACCCTAATAATAATCTTCTCTTTTATCAAAAAATAAAAAACAAAAGTCAAATGGTAGAAACAATTTTCTGCGACATTTTCTGTGACATTTTCGGGCCCCGTATTAGTGGGGAGGCCCGAAAATATCACAGGTTTCTGGGGCCCAAAAGTGTCACAGAAAATTAACATGAACAATAATGTTATGGTTTCAATTTAAGCTTCTCTTTTGTCCTAAAAGAAAAGTCAAATGGTACCAAGTTGAAACCATTTTATTTTTATTTTTTTACATAATATCACGTGTTGTTGCAAAAGATAACATATTGGGTGCAGAAATGATTACCATTTCTGCACCCAGAAATAGTCATACTTTGCTATACATGCACTTTGATTAAATTTTAAGTGAGAAATGTTGCATCTCGAATACTTGTGTCCGCGAGATATGCCTAGAAAAAGTAAGGGTCTCTGGTCCAAAAAGTTTCAAAACCACTGTTGTATGTGATTGTGTACGGTACCTTTGTTAATTATTTATATTATTTCTTTTAGATTTTAGAGGATTTTATTTTTAGGGTTTATTATTTAGCACACACACACACACACACACACACACACACACACACACACACACACACACACACACACACACACACACACACACACACACACACAATGATTAAGTAATGAAAAACAATTTGACTTGTGTCATGGGGCCCGTACAGTTCACTCTGCACAGGGCCCGCAATATACTAGGGCCGGTGTCACGATATAAAGTCTCCCCCCAAACAGAGTCGCCCCTTGCCGTAACAGAGTCTCCCCGGAGACTTTGTATCGGAACAAAGTCTCCCCATTGAAATAGAATCTCCCCTATCTACGATACAAAGTCTCCCCTTACTAAAATCGCCCCCTCTGTTTTCATTTGCTTTTCTATATTATTTAAAATAGGATTTAATATGTGCATTTCTGAAATAAATTACTTTCAAGTTTATTAGTTGAATTGGACATGAAACAACTATGGAATTAAATGCGAAAATTGTGAAATAAATGTTTTATAGTAGTGAATGCATCATGTAAATAGGATTTCGGACGCGCTTATGTCATTAACCCTTTGGAGGTGTGGTATGACATACCCCATAGCTATTATATGCTGCGTTTTCTACGGAAAAAGTGGAACCAGCTTGGATTATTTTTGTCTACCTTAATGAATGTGAAATACGGACACCTTAGAAAAATTAAGGGCACTTTTGAACGCACATTTTTTATTTTGTTGCATATTAAAGTGAAATTATAATTTTTTCGTATACATGCTGCTTTTAATGAATTGAAAAAAGTGGGGAACGGACATTATCCCCCGACATAATCCCCCGGACAAAATCCCCCACCCCGATTTTGCGTAGGACATTATCCCCCCGGACAAAAATCCCCCTCTGTGTAAATAGCCTATAGTCTGCATGTCATTGATAAACCTTAATTGCCGTTTTTGTTGGCTATTTCATATTCCTAAACTTAAGACTTGTTAATGTCACTCAGTTCAAAACAGTACGAAAGTTAAGACTTGTTAGTGTCAATCAGTGAATCAGTTATAAAGTGAAGACTAGTTAGTGTCATTTAGACGAGTTAATGTCGTTCATTTCTTAGCTGAAAGACTTGTTAATGTCGTTCACTTCTAAAATTGAAATTACAAATAACGAATGGCACGGTTATCTGATTGACCGTGTATATAAGGAAGACTTTTACGGAAACACTTATAAGCTTACATCTTATAAATCAAACTTCCATTTAGGCCAACAATTATTTTCATCATTTTCCTGCATTTCCGCAAGAATATTATACGATTATATCTTAGACTGGGGGATTATGTCTTACCCGGGGGTGGATTTTGTCCGGGGAAAATGTCCGGGGGTATTATGTCCAGGGGGATAATGTCCTACACTCAAAAATATGTATTGTAATACATTGGTGAGGTGGTGTCTGTCATACACCACCTCACCTGAAACGTTCCAATGCTTCACCTCACTCCCAAAGAGTTAAAATGCAGTGGAGAGATAACACACTGTTATAGGCTATAACTAAGAAAATAGCTCACACAACAAGTAAATTTTAACTGGTGCTAGTTGGCACTGTTTGCTGACAAGATTCGGAGCATTATCATTCACTATTTGATACTTATTCATTATGCCAAGTAGAGCTAATTAGCTTCAAAGTGATTCTTCTAAGGTTAGACCTACCAGGCTACCACTGAAATTGTGTTGGATATTAGTCGTTCAATATTATCGTCAGATGTATCGGGCCAGCTTATTAGCTATATACAAGTAGTCTGAAACAAAGCCTGCGAGTAATTATAACTGTACTGGCTTCCTAGACGAGCTAGCATTGGCTTCTATGCGATTATTGATGCGGATTAGGCCTACCCTTCAACTGGTATCAGTCAACTGATAAGACTTTGCGCTTGATTTTCTGTGATTCATCTGGTTAGGGGAATGTTTGCTTATTATTGTTTGCTGGTGTCAGATTATTACCTAGAACAGGAAAGTCATAACCAGTGATTGTAAATGAAGTACTGGCTTTCGGATATGAGCTTGCCCTTGCTTTTCTGGCATTCATGGATACAGATTAGGCATTCACGCAATTATTGGCAATAGGACTACCCATTAAATAATCACAGCTAAACCACACCTACCTAGTATCGATAGGCCAATAAGCAAACAAATAAAGCATTGTAGTCCATGAAGCCAGTAGAGTCTAGTCTTGAGATTAAGCCTACTAGGCACTTGTTGATCCACGGAATTATTCGGCTTAGAATGGAACTTTTGCACACGGGGGTAATAAAAGCTAGAACAAAGTTGTTTGGTTGACTATAAAGGTAGAACACCATAAATTAATTATTCATGGCTCAAATTTATTTCTGCATAGGCTTTGATGATCTTAAGGGATTCAATATTAGTTAGTAGGCCTATATCTATTGGGTATAAGTTCCATTAATAGCCTAAGTACTACTTAGTGAAACATTTCAAAATTATTTTCATGGATAAGTCTAAGTGTGAAGCTTTGCTTAATTACGTTCCCAAAAATGAAGAGGATCATGCAGCAGAATATTCTAAAGATGAGGAACGTCGTCTATGAGAGAAATCTGTTTAATTAATTATTCATGGCTCAAATTTTCAGCAATGCAGACTTTGCTGATGGATGAAGTTACCAATTATATAACTTCCATTTATCAAGCAGGTGAGTGAGGTGGCAAGGAAGGCCCAAAAATGATGAAAATCCTGCTTACAGGGTCAACTTTGCTAATAATTAACTTTAAAATATAACAGAACGGTTAAAATATGCAACTAATATTAAACCATTAAGCGAAAAGAGACAAACAGAAGGGAAAAGGACAACTTAACAAGCAGATTAGCAGTAACTAATTAATAATGAGTCTTAATGACATCATATACTGAATGAATGCATAACATTTTTTAAACCATAAAAGATTTGCCGCCTGTTGGATGAAGAGAGGAATCTTATTCCAAACACTCAAGCTTTTGTTAAACCAAGGAAGCTAAAATAAAGTTGATTGGTGAGCTATAATAAATGTAATGTAACTGAACATTAATATAGCACTTCTTCAAGATGTCTGCTAAAAGGCGCTCTCTGCGCTAGTCCATATGATGTTAACTGTCATTAGGCCTACAAACGAATATATTACATCAGTTAGCAAAACAATGCAATAAATATGATGTTAGTGCAGGCTATCTTGTGTTGAAATAAAGTCTCCCCGGGGGAGACTTTATTTCGACGGGGATGAAATATTCTCTCCCCCGGAGACTATATTCTGAAACAAAGTCTCCGGGGGCGAATTTATTCTGAAACAGATCCGCCGGGGAGAATCTATTTCGAAATAGAGTCTCCGGGGAGACTTTTAGGGGGGAGACTCTGTCACGCAACACCGGCACTGATACCCATATAATGATTTAATAAGCTCTATATTATCATGAATAAAACCTGCATTTCAAGTCTTGTGGCCTGTCCACCGCGGAATCGTCACTTCAAATGTTCTAGAAACCTGCCCTTTCTCAACTGCTTTGCTCATTTTCAGGAATCTCGTGTCCACCACTCTCTCGAAGTAGCTAATAAGATGAAGATTGTTGGGGAGATTGGTTTTCTGTGCCTCGTACCAGCTCTGGCCCTACCAAATCTCTCTAAATCCACGTTCACATCCCCATTAACGCCTCGGTATTGAGTGTAAACGGTCTTCCTATCCTGAACTGTTTCAGCACTGCCCATTATAACGAAGTCAAAAGCTATCTGGAAGTCTGTGAAGTAAACTCCCTTCATCTTAGCGTTTAGGCTACCGACCTCGGTATTACTATCTGCTGTGTCATAATGATACTCCGGATTTCCAAAGCGTAACTCTAAAGTTAAGCGCAGAACACCAGCTTATTCACGAGTGCTGAACTTATCAAGAACGCTGATAGCTATCCTGACACTGAAGGATACCCAAGCTGCTAGCAGCTAGTGTAAAATAATGTAATTAGTAATTTACATAGCGCCGCTAATAGCCGTTGCCATTCAGTAGCGCTATCGATACTTTAGTGTGCACTCTGCCTATTTTTCAGCCACTGTGCCTCTACTTGACTGTGATCTTAGTCATTCCATTTGAACCATCATTAGCAACTGGCACATGTGATTTAGCATTGCTATATTTTATATATATATATATTTATATCTAGAGAGAGAAAAATATAGATAAATAGATAGATAAAGATATCATTGCACTCTAATAGATCATCTTACTGCGGAATAATTGTTACGGCTGTTTCCAGTCTCCTGGTATCCTTCCCTCTCAGTTCTTTTTCTGTCTTGATAACTTCAGCAGCTACGCCAACCTAAAAACTACCTTTTAACGTTTCTACTTTTCAAGAAGAACATAAATTATCCACTTCAGTCATTTCTGATGATCTTTCATTTCTCAAGCGACTTATCATGGTATAAGTTGCTACAATGTTATGTCACTTGATTCTTCGTTTCTTCTTTTTCACATAGGATATGGCTTTTACTTGTCCCTAAATGCTGAGTATACCTCTTTTCAGTGGATCTGTTTGGTTAGTTTGTATGCTCGTCTGAATGAATTTACCTGCATAATTAACGATGGATCTTAACTGTTCCATCAGCCACGTCTCAACTGTGCCGCATATATATACCTATATAATACTGTCCCAATAGCGACAAGCGTTTTTTCAATATGAGAGGTTGTGAGATGTGATTCGCACAACAACCGTTAAGTAACAAGAAAATGTGGAGACTTGAGATAAAACTCTGCTGACCCAGGAACTAACTGAAAACTCCTCATATAATGGCATTGATTCCAACTTAACGAAATATGAAAAGGTGGCGAAGGGAAAGTCCATAGTAAAGACGGTACAGAACAAGGAAACGGATATTGCCTGTAAACGAACATGCCCTGTTCTTTGAAAGACCAACATCGGGACATTGCCCCTTCAGCGACCGCGAGAGAGGCGGACAGCTTTATAATGCTGCCCCTTGTATGAAAACTGCCCGTCTGCTACCTTCTAAGCGAACAACTACTACGGGCAATGATGGCATGAAACGATATTTCCATCTCGAGCTTAGAAAGTGCAGTGGTCAGGGTGACTTTAGGTGTCTGGAGTCTGGGGTCAACACCGCCTCGATGAGATATACGTATACACAGCCTGTGACCGCCACAGTACGGCATGTAGGCCTAGTGCTGAATTATTAAATACGGTTGCATGTTTAGAGCTACACGTGCACTTAAACAAAAGTATTAATAAGTTAACGTGACTCCGAAGTGTTTTCCCTATTAACGTCACATTTACATAAATACCTTATTTCGAATTATTTAGTCGAACCTCATGTTGAAAAAACCTTCCACGTAGGCGAATACCGTCTCAAAGTAAATAAGCCAACATCCTAACTAACAAAACATTATGTGATGTAGTCCATGTTTGCAAACGTTTCCAACGGTCTTTAGCTTATTACAGTTGTGCATTATTATTTTCTCAATACAGTAGGCCTACAAGGAACACGTAGAATGTCGAGCTTTAATATTTTCAGCAGACTAATTGTTTTTACTGAGCACTTCTTAAGTGTTCGAACAGTTTTGAAAATATGCCCTACATTGAAAGTTTCTCAGAAACTTATTAACCAGACAAAACTAACGGACATTCGTAAATGAAACCTACTGAATCCAATGAATCAATTATTCCCCTCCAATAAATTCAACTTATGACTTCCAAATGTCCAAAAGAATGATCCAACATGAGACAGAACATTATACTTTCAGGACTAAAAGGCTTGTGAAGATGCCTCATTACCGCAGCTAAACCCATGACATGATCAACAAAGATTTCATATTCGAATATGGCGCAAACCGCTTAATCGTGGACCCTGTTATACTCTCCATATGAAGATAACTGTCTTAGCAAAGCATTGTGCCATGGGTCTCTTAGTTGGAGCTGATGTACAACATGGCCAACTCTAATGAGTGTTATTTGAACCTCCATGAAGAGCGAATGATATAAAAGCTCACTCCTTTCAAAGGATTTATTTAAGAGTTTCAGGCAAACTGAATGCAGAAGACCTGTATAATACTCGTTATTTCTTCCAGATGCGGTTCTATAAACTTCATTTAGACGAAAATAAAATGGACTTACGTGCAGTGCATTCAACCACTGTCGATCTTCCAAAGACTATATCACAGCTTTCTTAAGACACCATCCACGTTCAAGAAGTCAGTCCCGTATGTCCATTATAAATAGTCTTCATAAAACCTCCTGTAAACTTAATCGTGCTTCCGCTTTCTTAAACTAAGGATTGTAAAGCGCAAGGTCAAAGCTCAATTAGCTTGCGATAAGACTTTCAGTAGGCCTACTATTGCAAATTCGTTGGTCGTCATTTTGGGTCATCGATCGTTGTTGCCTTAGTTGCACAAAGTAAACACGGACCAACGGTATGTCTAAATATCTTAATAACATGCATATATGTATGTATGTATGTATGTATGTATGTATGTCTGTATGTATGTATGTATGTATGTATGTATATATGTATGTATATATGTATAATATGTATGTATGTATGTATGTATGGATGCATGTATGTATGTATGTATTTATGTATGTATGTATGTATGTATGTATGGCTCTATGTATGTATGATTGTATGTATGTATGTATTTATGTATGTATGTATGTATGTATGTATGGCTCTATGTATGTATGTATGTATGTATGTATGCATGCATGTATGTATGTATGTATGTATGTATGTATGTATGTATGTATGTATGTATGTATGTATGCATATGCATGCATGCATGCATGTATGTATGTATGTATGTATGTATGTATGTATGTATGTATGTATGTATGTATGTATGTATGTATGTATGTATGTATGTATGTATGTACAGTGGCGTAACCAGGTCTTCCATAAAATTACGCAGTTTTGAAGAACTCTGAGGGGAGTCTGGGGAGGGGGGGTCTGTGCCTCTCCCCAGGGTAAGAAAAAATTTTCATTTAGGGGTTTGTAATGGTGCATTTTGGAGACCAACTTTTGATTCAAAGTAAGAAAATTTTACATAAGTTCTTTGGAAAATTATAATTATAATTTCATAATTTGATTTTTAAAATTGGTTCAGCTGCAAAGTCCCAGCAACCAACGTAGACTAGAAACAGACAGACTCATCAAAGCAATTAACTAAAGCATAAGAAAATAAATTTATTTGTTGGTCCATTTTGGAGACAATCCTTTTGGTTAAAAGTAATAACATTTTATATCAGCTCTTTGGCAAATTATGATTCATTCATTCATTACAGAGATTTACATAGCGCCCCTTCAAGATTATCTACTTAGGAGCACATCTGACCCAACTCCGAAGTCCGAACAGTCTTGAAGTTAGAATGAGAACGTGATCTGAAGGGCTCTCGGCATTACATGTAGGCGTAGTGCCAAGGAAGCCCATTCCAGATTGCAGGCCAGCAACAGAAAAAGCACGGCGCTGCAGAATAGAGATCCACGACCGGAGACAAGAACCTCAGCCTGCCTAGAAGAGCGTGCTGGATGCTGAGGGTGGTGCTCCTGTAGATAAACAGAGACCACATCAGAGATCCGGTAAGCGATCCACTGTGGGAAGGAAGCCAATGCAAGACATCCCGCATATAGTCAGTAACATGGCGGAATCTTGGGATGCAACCAATATAGCGTGCCGCCGAGCGTAAGACCCGAACCAAGCACCCAACCCGAGTCGCCGGAAAACCCCACGCAGAGGGCGCTGCAATAATCAAGACGGGAAACAACAAAGAAGTGGGTGGATAAGCATTAAGGCAGCATTAAAGGTTAAGGAACGGAAGACCTCTCTAAGCTTACGCAGCTGGTATACACAATCGCGGCATAGCAGGCTGATATGCCGCGTGAACGTTAGTTCTTGGTCTAATGTGACACCAAGGTTCCGGACAAAAGGATGAGAAAGCAATGGCGTACGGAGATGAAATGCCGCCCGGGGCAACGGCCCAAAATGCTGCCCCTTGGCCACTTAATTTTGGATATGTTATTTTTCTCTAAGAGGAAATTGCAGTTTTCATGACGATCGTCGATCTCATTACATACACGCCTATAAAGCTGCTGCTTTACGAGTGTCGCAATAGTTTCGCCAGTGGTGTCAAGCGTTGGGAAAACTTGGGATGACATTTAGGCCCTATAAATTGTTCTTTTGCCACACGCTATCAACATATCGTATAAGCTGACCGATATCTGTTCTGTGGCATCTGTGCTCGCATCAAACAATAAAGTGTACAACCTAGCCGCACGACATTCTGCTTACAATAATGTCTCGAACTCAGTGAGGCCACACAGGTGGATCAGCTGATTTTTTGAATCAACGGACTTATGTACTGGGTTTTGCGTGGACCAGATGACATTAGCTTACGATGATTTAATCTATAGTGTCGGTCTGTGATCGAAATTTCAGAAGTGCCACGAAATTTGCAGAGTCTTCACTATGTCGGCGAAGGGAAATGTTTTACTGACTGTACAGTAATAACGTCTGCACATTAGAAATTCAACGAATAATAGTAATCTAGAATGTCAAAAAGTAATCTAAACGGTTAAAAAAATTGAGAGCTAATAATAATCTTTACTGCATGAATGTATGCGTAATGTAGTACGCGCCGTATCTATGCATGTATGTATATATGTATGTATGTGTGTATGTATGTATGTATGTATGTATGTATGTATGTATGTATGTATGCATGTATGTATGTTGCTATCTTTGTATGAGAGAGTATTTATGCGTATAATTTGCATGTATATATATATATATACTTATGTGCGTGCGTATGTAGGGGTGTGTATGATTCACACACAGGAATTTGAGAGAGGTATAGATGGAAGACAGACAGAGACAGCCAGACCGACAACTTAGTATACAGACAGACACAGAGACACAGACAGCCGAACAGACACATTGACATGCAGACACAGACACAGACAGAGATACAGAGCGAGAGGGCTTACGATCAGACACACAGTCAGACAAACAGTCAGACAGACAGACAGACAGACAGAGACAGAGAGGAAAGCCATGAGAGAGACCTGTGCTATGTGTGGGCGTTGCAGTAATGCACTATCGTGCGTAGCACAGGTAGGGAATCATGCCTGTGGTTCGGCCTGCACGTGCAAATATGCAGACCGAGCGACGCCGACCGAAAGGCTACTTAAGTGTTGAGTTGAACTGTAAGGCTCAGCTCGGTCGGTCGGTGTCGCTGCTGGAAGATGTGCTCGTGACAAATTAACGACTCAACGTCAACCGAGTGTTC
>JACEVL010001823.1:0-22560 GCA_020284085.1 Aporrectodea caliginosa
TCATTTATTGTTAGCCTTTGAACAGTGCATTTACAGTTATACAGTTTTCATTTGAAGGGTAACAAGGAGGCCCTGAAGGGATGAGTATCCCGCTAAATTAGGGTCACCTATGTACCAGATATATACAGCTAGAGGCAGTTGCGATTGCGAACAAACGATATGTAGATGCTGCTATTAGGTTTTACGCAGATGATAAGGATACCATCATTAGGCGATATATGGACGAGAAGGATGCTGCGCTTAAAACAGCCCTCAGGTTGTATACAGACCAAAAAACTGTCGCCGCCAGAGAATACGCCAAACAGTATGCAGACGATTGGATCACCACCGTCCTGGATGGCTCCAGAGAAACGGTCGCACAGTTGACACCGACGATCACCAATGGCTTGACCGGAATTAGAAGCACACACGTTCTCAAAGTCGGTGATACCATGACTGGTAATTTGGATATGGGTGGGCAAAGGGTAACTGGGCTTCCCATAAACCATACATCACGACCATCCGATAGCGACGCGGTAAGCATGAAACTATTAGTGGATGGACTGATAAATTTGATGACAAATTATGACATGCAATCATTCCCAGGGATACCCATTGGGCCAAAATTCTTGACTAACAAGGATGCAGCTCTTAGAAGCGCTCACATTCTCAAAGCTGGCGATGCCATGACTGGTAATTTGCTTATGGGCGAAAACCGTGTGACAGGACTCCCGACAGGCGCATCAGTATCTAACACGGATGCGGCCAGTATTGGTCAAGTTGAAACAGCGATCAACAACGCCATGATAAGGTTAAACAGAGTGCCATCGGAGGCGTTGAACGTGACTAATAAGCTATATGTAGACACCCAGGTCGTTCTTGCCAAAAGGTATACAGACAGAAAAGACGCTGCCGCCCGGCAGAACTCGGTTGACCTGGACGCGATAATTATGAGATATATACGCAACCTCAAGATACTCAACAATAACGGCCACATTCCACCCTTAAACGTTTACAACAACTTTACAGGTTTTATTCCCACCGCCAGTTCGGAATATATACTCACTAACCCAGCAGTTTTAGCATTTAACCCCACGAATGTTTCTGGCATCACTACGCCGGATGGACACCTATAGCCATAGGTGCTGGATCTTTTCTACAGATTGAGTGCCCGACGGTCGTACGCATTTAGAAAGTCCGTCTGTGATCTGGTGTTTATCTATGACGTCCTGGATGATAAGTGGGGCCGTTCGGAATGGTGGTATATTTACAGACCTACTCACCTCAAACGCCCGATTTATCGATGCTTTAAAGCCGCAAGACTTTTCCGTCGACTCCATCAGCGCTTATAAAATATACAGGTTTACAATCCTTGCCTTCACTAATGATAATGAACAACGATCCGCGGTTCGCCACTTTCAGATCTTCACATATTTTAAAGATGGGGATTAAATGGTATAAAACTGTACGATGGCCGACTCACACCATAAAATTCGCGGTTATCTCAGGCAAAACGGAGAAACAAATATGCAAAAATACAACCTCGATGATATTGTCTCACAGAAACGTTCCGTTCTTCTACCAGTTCTGAAGCACGATGGTCTGGACCAGAGTGATCCAGCAAACTATCGCCCCATTGCGAATGTAACTTTTTATCTAAAATACTGGAACGCATTGTTGCTAACCAGCTGATTACTTATCTAGATGTGAATGAATTGATTCCGTCGCAGCAGTCGGGTTTCCGTCGGAATCACTCCACGGATACTCTCCTGCTTCGGCTTTTGTCAGACTTCTATAGCGCAGTTGACTCTGGTCAGGTTACTCTCCTTGCTCTCTTTGATGTAAGCTCTGCTTTTGACTCTGTGGACCACTCCATTCTCTACTTTCTTTGGCTTGGTGGACCAGCCTCTAGAAAGGCTTAGATCTTTTTTAACTGACCGCTCAAATTGTGTAGTCCTTGGTTCGTCCAGGTCTCTTTGGGTCCCTGCCCCTTTGGGTGTGCCCAGGGTTCTGTCCTGGGCCCGCTGCTTCATCTTGTTTATACTGCTGATGTCTGCTCCTTGTTGACGTCTCAAGGGCTTCTACACCAACTATTTGCCGATGATGTGCAAGCCTACATCCACACCCATTCAGCCGATGCGGTGGCTACTGTGAGTCAGATGTGTCGGACTATGGATGTCCTCTCTTCTTGGATGGCCTCCAATCGGCTACTCTTAAATCCCTCTAAAACACAGCTCATTTGGCTGGGTAGCCGTAGACAACTGCACTGCCGTGCTAAGGAAGAAGACAGTAACTCAATTTTTTGCGGTTTTGAGTTAGCACTGGTTTCGACATCTAGACAACATGTTCTATCATATATAAAATCAAGGAAACAGTATCTGCCCGGTAACATGGCAAAAAATAGGAAAGAAATTCACAGTATCTCATCTGAGGATCATCATTCTAAGCAAAAAAACAGTAACTCAAGTTACTGTGTTGTTGCTTAGTAGGCCTATATGGAATTATGACTGTGTAGTTGTCTTTTTTAGCAATGAGCAAACAGTAACTCACTGGACAGTATGATAATGATTATATACCTTTTCGTTACTGCTGCCCATGGCAACCGCCGTACTACGTAATTAGTACGTAACTTATGTATAATTATATATATGTATATATTTATATATATATAATATATATATGTACATTATAAGTACATATATACATATATATGTATATATATATATACATATATATGTATATATACATATATATACATACACACACATATATATATGTGTGTATATAAATATGTATATATACATATAGACATATATATACATATCTAAATATGTACATATATACATATATATATAAATATATACATATATACATATATATATATACATATATGTGTATATATATGTATATAATATATATGTACAATTGTACATAGATGTATGTATATATATATTTATATATACATCTATGTAGATGTATGTATATATATATATATATATATATATATACATCTATGTACATATATATTATATACATATATATATTATGTACTTATGTGTATTTATATATGTGCGTGTATGAATATGTGTATATATATATGTACCTATGTGTATATATGCGTGTATGTACATTTATATGTATATGTGTATGTGTAGGCCTATATATGTATGTGTATGTGTATATATTCATGCATAGGTACGTGTAAGTATATATATGTATATAACCCTGAAGCATAGGCTACTTAATATTGAGCATAGCTTAAATTTGACAGATTTTGCCTAATTTTTTATTTTAGTTTTTACTATGTGAAACACATACAACTTTGATTCCTAAATATTTACAACTACGTTACTTAATAAATACGCAATACAATATACTGCCACTGTTTATAATTAGTGATTAATTAGTATTAAGTGTGCATTAAATTATTACACAGCAACCTAAATTATTTTGACGACAAATTATCTACATGTACCATTAAATAAATTCATTTTAATAGAAAAATAATGTAACGGAGTTGTAGTAACGGAGTTGTAAAATATTAATAATTAAGTCTCCATGCTCACCGGACGAGTTAAGATACAAAAATAGTTAGTTTATAGTTTCAATATTATTTTTGAAGGAAAAAATTATATATATATATATATATATATATATATATATATATATATATATATATGCAAAGTGCAATAAATACAGTCACGGAGTTGTAGGCCTAAATCTTTTTTATACTATTACATTACCGGATAAATTTCCGAAAAATTGTCAACATAAGCAAACGTCCATATTGATTTCTTGTTGGTAAAATCAATGCAGACATGCTCCCTGCTATCGAAGATTATGTAAAAAAATAAAAAAATTATAACGTTGAGTATATAACAAAAATCAGAAAATTATAACGCTGTAAAGTCTTATTAATAATACACTCTGAGTCCCATAATTAGCATAGTATTTCTAGTTACTGCTTTCATGCTTAGCAGCAAACCGATTTCAAATAATTATATACTAAGCAAAAACACAGTATCTCATTTTTATATCATTTTTACGCAAATATAACAAAAAGTAACTTTAGATAAAAATTTAACTCATTTAAATATAACTGTATGCAAAAATTCAGAAACATTGTAATTTAATTTCTGGTTGAATTAAACAGATTTCTTCTTTTCCTTTTTACTCAGATTCGTCTTTTTTGAGTTACTGTCTTCTTGGTTTTTACGGCAGTGCAGGGTATCGACTTTCCATAACTTACCCTGCTCTTTCCTCACATAACCTTTTCCCTCACAGTTCGTGATCTGGGACTTTCTCTTGACTCCGAGCTTACTTTGTCTCAACATGTGAACTCAATTGCACGGAGTTGTTATTATCAGCTTCGTCAGCTTCGAGTGGTCTCTCGCTCTCTCTCTCTCATGATGCAGTTGTGGTCCTTGTTCACGCCTTTGTTACTAGTCGAATTGACCCCTGTTCCTCACTACTTGCTGGCCTTCCCCATGGTGTTTTGGGGCGACTAGATCGAGTTCTACGCTCGGCTGCTCGGCTTATTGGACGGCTTCCTAAGTACTCTCCTGTCTCTGCATACATGCGTGATGTGTTGCATTGGCTGCCTGTGTCTCAGCGGATCTCATATCGCATTGCTGAACTGGTTTCTTGTTGTGTTCTTGGCTGCGCTCCATCTTACTTGCGTGATCTTTGCCGCCCAGTGTCTGATGTTCCAGCGCGTCGGGTGCTTCGCTCTGCGACGAGGGGTGAGTTCCTTGTTCCACGGACTCGCTTGGCTATTAGGCAGCGCCGTGCTTTCTCGGTTGTTGGCCCTTCCATCTGGAATGACCTACCACTTAAGCTCCGTTTTTACTTGTAAGCCATCTGACATGGTTCTACAAGTCCCTCAAGTCTTTTTTCTTTAGTCGTGGCTGGGTCGGGAGCGCTCCTGAGTAGCTTCTTCAAAAGGCGCTATATAAATGCTCTGAATGAATGAATGAATGAATGAATGAATTGTTGGTTTAACCAACTGGGGATATACAATTGCGAAACCCACCACGGCAATGTTGCCGCGGTGCCTCAGGAACACGTCGATTTCGTGTCCAAGGACTACAACACCCACGACATTTACACAGCATCAGTTCGTATAATTGATTGGCTAGTTGACATTTCCAACTCACAGTTTAATGCGACTAGCATAATTTGTATTCCAAGCCAAACGAGTTTTCAAGTTGAGGCTAAAAAAAAGAGGTACTGTAACAACTCCAAATGTTGAGTTAAATATAACACTACTGTTAGAAGAATTATAATAACTATGTCGCTGTATCCAAGTCTAGCTGTCCCGACAATTTCGGATGATAAGTCGCCAGAAAGTTTGGACCCGTCTGAAATGGAACCACAGAACTTTCACCTGAAGAAATTCGGTGCACTCGAAGCTTTCCTTCGATCTAAAGTTGAATTCCGAAGCGCTCTTTTTAAAAAATACAGCAGAGCTGTGAATATGATTAACGGTGCTTCCGCCTCGAGTGCAGTTTTCGGTCTAGGCGCGGGTGCGGGAGGAGTAGCCGTGCTGGCAACAGGAGTTGGGCTAGTACCTGGAATAATTCTTGAGGTTATTGCTGTGTTTTCAAGTTTGTTCGATATTGCTGGAGTAGCCATCAGTCGAAGATGTTCGGCAAAAGCGGTAAAACACGAAGCCATGCGAGTTCTGGCTAGCAGTAAACTTAATGCCATACACAGCCATGTCTTAAAAGCCCTCGAAGACAATCTTCTAAGCGAAGATGAGTACAAGTTGATTCTTGAAGAGATTGAAAAATATCGTGTCATGAAAGATGAGATCCGGTCTAAATCTGTAGGTTCCGAAGGTTCCATTAGCGAAGACTTGAAAAAAGAGCTGATCAAAAAGGGTCGTGAAAAGGCACGAGCGGATTTATGAAGCAACTGGCCGCTTCAGAATTACCTTGACATTGAACTGTGTATACTGGACTGATTCCAAGGCTGCTACTGAACCCCTAACGCCCTCAGCGCAATATTTACGAAATTAAAAAACTATATGTTCTTGAACCGGCCTTTCGCATTCTACTACGAAATTTGATATTTTTTTTCATTTTAGCGTCAAAACCATTGAAACAAAATCATGCATACATAGATGAGATGCATTCCTCAAGTTTTAGTTTACCAGACTGATCGGTATGTGAAAGAGCAATATGTAGCTGAGTATCATCCGCGTACTATTGTAATTGGATTCCAAAGTGCTTAGCTATATGACTGATTGGGGAAGTAAAGACTGTAAATAATAAAGGGCCGAGGACTGATCCCTGTGATACTCCAGCAGTACAAAGTGTGGGCTCAGACCGAGCGGTACCGATGCCTATGTATACCTGCTGACTACGGTCACCCAGGTAAGAAGCTAACCAGTTTAAGGCAGTCCCAGAGACACCGAAGCTTTTGGTTAGTCTTAAAAGAAGTAGCTGGTGGTCTACGGTGTCGAAGGCTGCACTGAGGTCAAGACATACTGAGAGGCAGGCTTTACCATTGTCAACAGACGAGAAGATGCAATCCAGTGTAGAGACAAGCATAAGAGAATTCTGAATTCTTAGGCCAGAATTCTTATAACTAATGCATCAGATTATGAGCATATTACCTATGTGCGGGTCTAGGACATTTTCCCCCACCCCCGGACATTTCCCCCCGGACGTTTCCCCCGAAGTTGGACTGATGAAAATAATTCTCTACTTTAATAGAAGTTGGATTGATGAAAGAAATAATTTTTCTTAAATAGAAGCTGGATTGATGAAACAAATTCTATGCTTAAATAGAAATTTGATTGATGAACAAATTCTTTGCCGAAATAAAAGCTGGATTTATGAAAGAAATTCGTCTTTTAAATAGAAATTGGATTGATGAAAAATAATCTTTGCTTAAATAGAAATTGGAATGATGAAAGAAGCCTTTGCTTCAATCGAAGTTGGATTAATAACAGTTATCATGGACAATGGTAGCGTTACCTACTTACTGCTCGGGGGAATGAGTTTCTCGGTTGCTGAACCTATATTTTTGGAATTCTCTCCTTGTATCTGTTCGTTCTGCCAAGATTCGTTCTCTTTTTAAGACTTATTTCCCTGAAATTGCTTATCCACCATTGGCTGTCCCTCTCTTTGCGGAATAATCTACTGGTTGTTGACTTCATTATGGCTAGGTTTTGTGCGCAATCGGTTTATGCCTTGTGCGTTAAACACTGGCGCTAAAGAACTTGTTAATTTCATGGTAACAACATGTTAACGACACTGATGACAATCCTCATAGCATTCTTAGTCTATCCTTACAACCAATAGGCCAATAGGCAGAAATATATTCAACACTGTATTGTACGACCATTTTGCAGTCGGCAGCTTAGAATGTGACTCAAAGTCTAGCACGTGTTCAGTCGCCCAATTAGAATCAAATATCTCCTGTCCAGCTTAAGAAATTCAAAATGATCCTTTACCTCTTATGATTTTTACTATTGTAAATCTTTATATTCCTTCTCACTTAAGTACTACGCTCCAGCCATAGACATTTAAATTACAGAACTGTAGGCGCTCAGCCTCGGGACTTGGAACTTGTGGTCCATTCTCAATTTACACTTTTTTTCCAAAAAAATGAACGAAGAGTCCGATTTCAATGAACTTTATTTTGTTCTGTTTGACTCGACAAGAGCTATATCGGGAAAAATATTGACACTAAAATATGGATCGTTCAAGGTCATTTCAAGGTAAAAAAATGAAATCTAGCAAAAGATCTCAGTCAATAATTCTTGAAATCAGGTAATTCTTTCTTACATGTCTCTTCTTGATGAGGGCTACCTGGTATACGAAACAAGGCTATTAAATATAAGGCGATCCAACGTTATTTCAAGGTCCAAAGGTCAAAGTCAAAAGAAAATGGCAATATCTAAGCCAAAAATTGTTTTATTTGGGTGATTCTGTGTTATGGTAATTATTTGGGTGATTCTGTGTAATGGCAATTGTTTCTTGATTTGACCGCTCACGTCTAAATGACCTTTGGTTTACCCAACGACATTTAAAGGTCAAAAGGTCAAAATCAATAGGTAAATGTTTTCGTATTTGGGTGATTCTGAGTTATGGCAGTTTCCCTTGATTTTGACCTTTGACCTTCAGATGACTTTGGGTTCATCGTTCAATAGTTTCTTTCTCCTCATTTCTTCATGCATGGCAAAGTACAATCGATCCAAATGCAAGGAATCGTAAGCCTCAAAATATCTGGTGAGTAAAAAAAGACTGTATTACATTATACATACTAACTGAGCCAGAAACCGTTAGAGACACTGCCCTTGGTGCTTTCAGGAGTTTTCAACGGTGACGATGATAAGTTGATATCTCAGAAGAATTTGGAACACGCCGTTCAAGTGTGGAAGGTGAGCGTTAAATCTTCTGCCAGATCTTGAGATAGAAAGACCTCTGTTTATGGCGAACCAGCCGATCTCGTTTGATGCAGCCTAACTATTTTAAACAGTCTTTAACACTTCAACGACGAGCGTGTACTAAAAGGGACTACATCGGAACCAATGCAAATCGTCGTTAACGTACGTGTTGAGAGTGAATGAAACCCCATATACGTCGACCTTTAAGACCTAGAGCAGTAGAGCATAAGGAACGTCAATATGCATGTAGGAAAAAATAGAATTAGTCCCATGCAACTTGTAAGCAGTATAAATAATACTTTCATTTAGGCGTTAAAGGCTTTTAAGTTTAAACATAATTATACGGTTTACTGAGCTTCCTGCAGTGTATAACCTGAAGCGAAAAGCCACGGCTAGAGAACGTAAGACTTTTTGTCAGATGCATAACGAGAGCAGGTACATAAGACATGGGATTGAAGCATTTGTCCACTAAATCGATGATACTTGTGTCAATGATATCACGTGTTGTTCTGTTACATTATCTGTTGTCCTGTGTTGCACAGAAGTATCCTTGGGGTCTCGTCGGACCAGAACGAAGAGCGCACAGTGATAATTCGCCAAAGATGACCTATGTGTCCGGATATAATGGCTACAGCATAATCCTTACTTCGGCGGCCTTCCTTCACCGTGAATATCTTCGGTTGTTTGAAGACAAGCGAAGATACGAGAAGACATAGATCGAAACAAAAACTGCGAAGATATTTTCATGAACTTCTTCGTCGAACAGCACTGCAATCAGGGCCGTATTAAGGGGGTGTTAAGGGTGCTGCAGCACCGGGCCCTCAGTTTTGAGGGTCCGCATTTTCGGAAGTGAAGACATTTTTAATATAAAATCTAGCGAAAATGCTATTCTGTCTATGTTAACGTGTGCAAGTATGGAGGGGTCAGAGGGTTACAAACTGCAGAGACAGACAACATTGACATGGCATGGAAGATTGGCATGAGCCTGAATGACCCTCACTCTCTGGTGTAGGCTGAAAGTTTCCAAGAGCACCGGAGTCATCTCCCACACAAAACGCCTGCACACAAGCATCAGGCAGGCTAAAACAGTGATGTTAAGCCAAATATACACAGATTTTGACACGGTAGCAGCCTAGCGTGTTTGAAGAATGCTCAACGCCAGCTTGGCTTCTGTTAACACTTTAATCTACTTACAACACCTGGGACTATAGTAGGTCTACAGGCCTACCTCAACAGCAAATTGCTCTACTAGAACAGTTTACACGCATCTAGGGGCCCGGACAACAGTGTCGCCAAAGGCGCCAAAACTTATGATTACTAAGTCTTGTATGTAGTAATTACTTATACAATAGTATGGCTTTTGTGTATAATGCTACAGGCCTGTCGAGTTTCAAATTCCTTGAACGGACTCAGTCTCTCCCCTCTTTCTCTCCCTATCGCTCTGTCTATATCTGTATATATATGTGTGTGTATATTTATATACATATATATATATACCATATCTCTACCGTATTTCTCTCTCCCTCTCTCTGTGTATCCCTATCTTTGCTTATAAGGCCAGGGTCACCTCAGGGCAATGGAATGGAATTCAGTCTAAAGTCCTTGAATGTGTGTGTTTGTGTGTGTACGCGCGCGTGTTTAAAACAGTTTAATATTATTTGATTGCCGTGACTCGCCTAGATGGGCGCCAAAATACGTCGCCACGCCCACGCCGACACCTCTTCTTTCCCCACTTCGACCTCTGAATCAACAGGGCCCGCACTAGGTTTCAGCACCCGGGACCGCACCAGCCTTAATGCGGCCCTGACTGCAATTGTTCCGGAGTCTTCTATAAAAATCATGGATACATCGCAGAGCCCAAGAACCTTCATAAAGGGACATCACTGTACAAAAGACCAAACCACTCTCAGCATCGCACCAAATGCCTTCGAAACTACTCTGCACTATTCGCACACTCTGTTACTTTAGGCAAAAGCAGGTGCATATATTAAAGTAGTGTAAATTTACAGTGGTTTTGTTGCTCGTCCAGAGTTGGTGGATCTTCAAATTTTTGAAAATCTAAAGGTTAAGCCTATCTGTCGAATCAACTAATCCTCGATATTTGCAATTCGGATGAAACATAAAATTGTGGCCGACGTGAAAATCTCTGTAGCTAGTAGCCTGTTGACGCATTAGGCTATAACCCTTTCGGTTGCGGCAACAGCTATAAAAAAGGACTAATTAGTGGCTATATAGGCCCTAAAGACTTCTTATTAAAGACCACACACATTTTATATTTGTTCCGTCCAAACGTCCCACGGCATCCACATACTGCGATGAAGACAAATTTTATAAAGAGAATTAAATGACATGTTACAAAAGTCTTGGCTTAGATCAGGAACTCAAGATAATCTGATGTGCTAGCATATACACACATTTTTGGTAGTGATTATCTCTAGCCTATATGTCGCAGCTCTCCAGCTCTCTCAGGTGGCGGATCCCAAAATGAGGTGCAGGATTTCAGAACCGGCGCACGTGGGATCCCGCTAAATTTAACCACTGAGGGTAGGCTGTGTCGCTGCTTTTCAGATGTCCAAAGTCTCCAGCTATCTGTCTTGGCTTATTAAGTATTTAGAAATAGCCATATGCAAGCATGCATACATACATACAATATTACATATAGGCCTACTGAATTGACTGACAACTTTTTATTTCCAGAAGCACAATGCATATAACAATTAACAACAATTATAACTTGACTATTACATATCGGTGTATTGGCTAGGGAACAGTGGAGACCCAAAAGGGGCACAAGCCCGGGCTTAATTAGGTCACCCTTTTTAACAATAATCAATTATGGCTGGTTAGTCAGTTGAAAGAAAGAAAGGTTCAACTCAATAATGTTCTTAACTAAATAACATTGCAACTTACTAAGAAGATCAATATGTAAGAAAGAAAGGTTCAGCTCAATAATGTTCTTAACTAAATAATAACATTGCAATTTACTAAGAAGATCAATATGTAAACAATTCGATGAAACCGTGTTAAATGAAGTATGGTTACTCCTTCAAGTAACAACTCCACAGCTTCTTAAACTAGGTGTATGTGGGTGCATTCCGAATACTCATCGGTGCTACAATGTACATACATACATACATACATGCATACATACATTACATACATACCATTTTTATGACGTCATAGCCGGAACCCAGATTCAGACTGTCCACCCAAGTCGAAAATACTTAATTAGACACCTACTCAACATTTTCTTTAGAAAAATTCTTCCTACTCAAAATTTCCTACAGAACTATAATCGGATCTAGGACTAATAGGCCTACATAATACATACTTATGATTACATACATCGACATCGGACATGACGCGCTGCTCGGTCTGCTGGACGTGAGCGCGGTGTGGATCCCAATATCCTGCTGACCAGAATAGTCACTTAGTTTCTCGTATGGAGTTGTTGGCCAGTCTTTGCCGTGGCTTTACTCTTCCCAAGTGGTGGACAGAGCTTCTCATTTGAAAATAGAAGGCGATTTGAAAATCGATCGCGCTGGATTGAGTTGACGATCGATGCGCGGTCGACATCGGGACCTTTTGTGTACGGTACTGGATATTGTGTGTATCGTATAGCTGCATATCACATGGTTGTCCATTAACTGCTAGAGTATAGACTAAGCAACACTTATTACAGGTCGATAAGCCGCCTCTGCTTGTCGCAGCAATGTTGTATTGCTTGTCGATGCAATGTTGTATGCAGGGGCGTCCATCCTATGGGGGGAATGAAGCAGAAATCTTCATAGACTTTTCAGGGGGGGAAGAATTTTTTTAGTACATTAAACGTCTGTTCAGTTTTTCCATCTCAGAAATTAATAGATGTGCTTTTAATTTGATGCGGCTCAGCTGATGCGTCAGTGCAGTCAGAAACTGAAACTGATCAGAGAAGATGGCTGTCCCTAGTTACACAATTACAACGATTTGCAACGACCCACGATGTTTATGCGAACTTTCCTGATCATCGAGCAAGACGACCACTTAGGCAACATGACCAGAAAACTGATAAAGGGATTGTTAAGTGCGGTGCTCAGTACTGTAGCACAGACCACTGTTGTGTTTACTATACACACTGGATATACGGTTGCTTGTGAAATACAGGACCGGTTCCATGATGACATTATAGGTATTTTTGAAGAAATGGATAATTTTACGCCAAGGAAAAGGATAGTGTAATAATAAAGGGTCGAGGACAGATACTTGTGGCACTCCAGTGGTGCAAACAGTGGACTCAGACCGAACAGTACCAATGCCAACCAGCTGATTCAGTAATAGGTAAACCTCTCGCTCCCCCCCAGAGTGAAACGTCGTTGGTCCTTTAGGAGTTTATTTTGACTGTGATGGATATAGCTATTCACCGCGCAAATTTTCTTTATGGTCGCACACTGCAAGTGAAGTTGCGAAGGCACTTATTACAGTTTTTACTATGTTCGGATTTCCATAGGAAAATATTGTCTGATTATGGATCAGAATTTGTCTGAAATTGTTCAATTATTTTTGTACGGGCGTCAGGTTATCCAGCTGAAGATGAGTCCTTGTCATCCGCACACCAACGGATGCATCGAACGTTTCAATCGCACATTAAATGACAATGTCATGTTAAAGGCGATTGCAGAAGAATTTCCTGGGAGTTGGAATGAAGTGCTTTCTTGGGTTTTGTTTGCCTATAGAGAGGCACCGGTTCAAAGTTTCGATTTTTCAGCGTTTGACGTAACGTTTGGTCGCGTTGTCAAAGTACCATTGCAATTGATTAAGCAAAGTTGGTCAAGGAGTGATGTTCTTCCCGACTTTTGCTAAATCGAATCTAATCGATTTGTTTAGATAATATGTGAGTGAATTCGGCATTCTGTTCGCATTGTCAATGACAATGAGCTGATTGCTGCATCAAAGTAAAAGGAATGGTATGACAGACATGCTATACAAGTGATTTTTCAGGGAAGGTATTTGGTCTTGTTATTTTTACCAATACTTGGTGAACCTCTTTCAACGAAATACTGTCGACCTTATGAAGTTTTACAAAGCATAGGTGAGGTGGATTACCTGATAAGTACTCTGAATCGGAGGAAATCTCAGAAGGTGGTTTGCACCGTGAAGTTGATGAAATGTTACGTGCCACGCCAACAGGATATTTCTGTTGCAGAGACAATAATTGTGGTATTACCTGTTGTATCTGATTCATAAGACGAGTCGACAACGTCTCTGAATTCATTTGTCACAGACCATTTAGATACAACTCAGGCATATGAATTGAAATCTCTTTGCTGATTTCAAGTGCGTTTCTTTAGAGACCAACCGAAAAACTATGCATCATGTAAAATTGCAGTCGGGAGCGCAACATGGATCAACATCCACCAAATCGGTTGCATCCGGTGAAATTAAAGGAGGTAAGTGCTGAAATTTCGCAACTTCTTAGCGCTAAAATTATCTAGGAGTCCGAGATTCCCTATGTAGTACCATAGTTTTGGTGTCTAAACCGGATGAATCTACGCGGTTGTATACTGATTTGCGCAACTACAAATGCGCTAACAGTAAGCCCTACGTAATCTATTTCCTATGACTCGTGCCTGTGATTAGTACAGTTGGAAGGGACAGATTTCTAACAAAGCTTATCATGACTAATGATCATTGGCAGATTCCTTTGTGCATTTCACTGGTTTTGTTACGCCTCATAAACATTTCCAATGGAAATACTTGGCTTTTGCTTTATAGAAACGCGCCGGTGAGTTTTTCACGTTAAGCTAGAAAGTTGTTTGCTGGTTTTGGAGTCATTTTGTGACGTTTGCCTTGATGATGTTATTATTTTCAGTGTTTCTTCGGATTATCATTTAGAGCACTCAAAAGATCTTGTCTAGAATTGCGACTGCTGGATTAACTTTAAATGTCAAAAGGTGTGTCTCAGCAAACTTTGAAATTGGTTGCTTATGCCATCACTTTAGCTCAAAGGCTATTAGACCTCGTTCTCAGAAAGTTGAGGTTTGCTTAAATTTCTTGCGACTAAGGATACAAAAAACAATACGGTCTCTGTCAGGACATTCAGGATATTATCAGAGATATCTCCTTAACTTTCCTGAATTAATTTTTCCGCTAACGGAACATTTGCATAAGAAAGATGGAAGGTTTTGTTGGTCCGATGACGCTAAACGAGCTTTCGTTAATTTGAAGTCTAGATTGGCTTCTAGGTATATTTTAAGACCTCCAGATTATACTAAGCCTTTCTTGTTCGCTTCTCAGGTGTGTGTGTGGGAGGTAGTTTGTTTCAGATTCCTGATGGAATGGAGCATTCAGTGTGCCAGTTGAGCAGCAAGTTGAAAATCCACAAACAAGCGTAATCGAATGTGGAGATAGAGGCCATGGAGTCGATGGTCGATTTCGAGCCTTTAGCATCGACTTTGGATCTGCTCCGGTTGCGGTTTACACGGACCAAAATCCTCTTCACTTTATAAGTTCCAAAATCAAACAAAGGCGAAGCAGACGGCGAAGATGGCGTCGTGTCTCCACCGAGGAATATAAGCGCACCTCGTTTCAAGCCACTGTCACGTGGTCTCGAGCAAAGACTACAGAATAGCATCACACGCAAAAACCTATTCCAATGGAACCCTGGCCGTGGAAAGGGATTGGATTGTGCCCATACCTCCTCTACCATTATCCACACATTAGCTCCACTATGTAATGTAGATGTAAATCTACAAAATCTCTGAAAAGCCACATCACGGAGAACACTTGTGTTTTGGTACGTGGGATTAATTTTAAAAGGCGAGCGGTGGTGTTACCCCGGATAAATTAATTGAAAAATGAGCAGGGTTGAGACCACAAGGTCGCTATTGAAAAGTATACGTGTACCTACCTTGGTACCAATTTCCTCGCGAGCTTCGGCTCTCTGTACTTTCAACATCCTTTCACTGTTTTCTGTTACCTATGTGTAGGCTTTCGGCAAAAAGGGAAAACTTGACATTCTCTTGACTAAATTACTTAGAATATGAAAGTAGGCCTACATCTATTACTATGCGGAAGCAACGACCTCCTATGAATGAAAGTCTACTATGTAAGTCCATTTTTATCATGTCTATATGCATCAAGTCACAAGGTAACAGTATCCTTACTAGGATCGGCGAAAAAGCGTCGTGTTCCACGGGTACGGTTGTATCTCGGGCGCGAGATCCGCGGTGGTTGCTGCCCAATGTTTGAAGGATCCGGCCTCAACTTCACACACACACAAATAACATTGAGCAACATTTTCGTGGTGTCTTTATGTGTGATGGTCTGCCTTCCGTAGCAGCATAAGAAAGAGTATTGAGTAACCACACTGGATTCCGGATCGAAGAGTACCATCCACTGGATAATCTACTGGATAGATGGGCCTGCAGCCGTCCACTTTTACAGCTATTGGCTGGGTCTACCTCGACAACTCGCTCGGTATTTAAGCCGCCCCATAACCACACAGATGTTTCTTCCGGGGACCAGATGACGTAGTATGTTGCCACCTCTGCCAGCCTGTGCTGAGAACGCTTGTTGCTGACTAGGAATTTGAAGACATCGTATTTGAATTCTTGCCATCTGTTCGACTCCTGCAATTATCTCTGCATAAAATAATGCGTGGAAGTGTGATAGGAATAGGACGAGGACATTTAGGCACTGATGGGCTCGTCAACAAGACGGATGATACCATGCTGGTAATCTTTCAGTCGGGGCTTTCGACAGATAAATGTGGGGCGCCTACGGCGGACACAGACGATGCGACAAAGGGCTTGTAGTTGACGTCCTGAAGTGGGCAGCCATCGATTGACTGTCCTGCTCACAGATACAATAAGATTTGGCGACAACGCTGTGAGCGTGGCACAAGTGGTGTAACTGGTCAACGATGCCAGAGGAAAGCATGATACTTTCTCCATGGGACTGTTGTACCTCACCAACGTGGACGCTGCCGTTAAGAGTTGTGCGGATCAGAAAGCTGCAGTCGACACGAGCTCGTACGTGAATAAAGCCGGCGAAGCCATGCCTAAATATATTTTGCAATCGGCGGCCAGATAACGGCTGGGCTTCCCTCGGGTGCAAAAACTGCCGAAAACGACGCAGCGAACGCAGCACAAGCGTCAAAGGTGGTCTCTGATGCTGTGACAAAGAGTGACAGACGCCCACGGCACCGTTTCTTGTCGCTAACAAGCGACACGTCTACGCCCGGGACGCTTCCCTTAAGACGTATGTGGATTAACAGGACTGTTGCGACGTACATGTTTACAGCCGGCGACGCGATGACCGTTCATTTGTCCCTGGGCGGGAACAGAGTGTCGGGACTTGCAACAGAGAAACCAGGATCCGATAGCGATGCTGCAAGATGTGCGCAAGTGACGCAGCTGATAACCATAACCACTACAAATTATGACACACCGCCCGCGGGCCAAAGGACCTGACTAATAAACGGTACGAATAAGAGAAGATGGCCAAGCGCTGCCGTTAGGCAGCATGCGGGCGAGAAGGCCCCGAATACAGGCCAGAAGTGTTATTTTTATGAACGAAAGGGTTGTCGATCTCAAGAGACCAAGATGGTATGATCAGGAGTGCGTGCGTGCTCAAAGCTAGGGATGCAATGACCGGCGATTTGGATATGGGCGGTCACACAATTACTGGGTGCCCTCCGGGTGCAATAGCGTCCAACAGCGACGCAGCGAGTATGGCGCAGATGTATAAGATGGTAACCGATACCATGATTAAGCTTGAGAGAGTATCAACATGCTCTCCAAACGTGACTAACAAGCGATACGTAGGAACTTTGGATGCCACCCTCGGGAAGAAATTCGCCATCAGGCAGTACGTGGACGAGCGTCTGCCTAGGTTACAGAATACAGAGGGACGTAAACGACTTTAAAATTCTCAATTATTATTATTATTATTGTTAAATAAATTTGTAACGCGCGCAAGGTCACACCGAAATGTGAATCTGAGACGCCCTAAGGAGTTTTGGATTCGTTGCAGCCTTTTGAGTTCAAGGTTTGAGACACCCACAAAAAGGGAATTAGCATAATCAAGACGAGAGGATACAAGTGAACAGGCTATAGTTTGAGACATATTCTTAGTTAGAGCCGACCTGATGTGACGTATTGCCCTGATGTGATAGAAATAAGATTTACAAATGTTTGTAATGTGTGGTCGAAATGTGAGCTTACTGTCCAGGGTTACCCCAAGTGTTTTGAAAGTATCTAAAAGTGGTACAGCAGTGCTGCGAGGTCGACACTAGAAAGTAAACGGAAAGAACGCAGGCGTTGGCATGAATCGAACCGAATTGCCTCAGACTTGTTTGGGTTTATGGCCAAACCATTGAAACAGAACCATGCATACATAGATAAGAGGCACTCTTCAAGTGTTAGTTTACCAGACTGGTCAGTGTTGGTGACAGAGCAATATGTAGCTGTAGAGTATCATCCGCGTACTATTGTAATTTGGATTCCAAAGTGCTTAGCTATATGACTGATTATTGTGGAAGTAAAGACTGTAAATAATAAAGGACCGAGGACAGAGATCCTTGTGGTACTCCAGCAGTACAAAGTGTGGGCTCAGACCGAGCGGTACTGATGCCTACCTGCTGAATACGGTCACTCAGGTAAGAAGCTAACTAGTTTAAGGCAGTCCCAGAGAGAAGCTTTTGCTTAGTCTTGAAAGAAGTAGCTGGTGGTCTACGGTGTCAGTTGAAGGCTGCACTGAGGCTCAACACATACTGAGAGGCTGGCTTTACCATTGTCAACAGTGGAGAAGGTGTTATCCAGTGTAGAGACAAGAGCAGTTTCAGTGGAATAGCTTTTCGCGGTAAGCTGACTGATAAGGGCTGAAGTTAGGAGAAGAAGTGATGTATTTCTTGATACGTGTAAGAAAAAGACGTTCAAGGATCTTGGAAATGTTATTGAGGTTAGAGATAGGGCCTAAAGTTAGAAAGGTTGCTGGTGTCAAGGTCGGGTTTTTTGAGTAAAGGCGTGTCTAGAGCAGATTTGAAGCATTGACGGTAAACACCCTTCAAAGCAAAAGACAGGTTGGCCAAGTGTGCAATAATGTGGGCGAAAACATCAGAACAAGAGACAATAAGTGGTGTAGGTATGAAGTCCACTGGGGATGATTTAGGGACCATGCTCTTGAGAAGATTAGAGACTTCAAAGTAGGTGACAGGTGGTAAGTCATCAAAGGCGGAGCCGGAGAAGTCTGAGTCGAGCAGCAGGTCATTCCGTGCTAAATTGGCAGCACATCTAGCAATTTTACATTTAAGATCGTTAATTTTGTTCACAACAAATGCAGCAAATTTAGAACACAGATTCTGATTCTCAGGTCGGAGCGATGGCAGTTGACAGTCTCCTTTGAGTGCAGAAGACGCTGGGAGATGCGCCATCGGTCCCGTGGACTTTCAGCACTTTCAAGTTGGCTACGGAAATACGAACTTCTTGAATCATTTATGAGTTTGTTTGTGACACGGCAGTGACGACGATAACGCGTCTGTCTGTCAAGTCCAGAACTTTTCCATTTCCTCTCCAGTCGACCACATTCCGCCCCTGCTCAGACACTTTTCGAAACGGGGTTTAGTTACACAGCCAAAACATATCACGCCTCCCCCCACTTACCCGCCACCTATGGAATTTAATTCAGAAAGAGTCTTAGGTCAGTGTAAAACCGTGCTTAAAACGGTTGAGATAATTAGGACTTGGTTACAGATTGAATGCCCGGAGCCTGCGCGTACCTGGAAGGTCAAGCTGTGCCGCGTATCTCGCCCTAGAAGATTATTGGGGTCACGCCTACCAACCCTGGGTGCTCATATTGACAGACCTCCTCATCTTCGGCACCGCCTCGATCGGGACTGCGCGTGAGTTTGACATCAGACCCATCACTATCTTCTGTTCTATCTGTTGGAATATCCCAACTCTAAGACCTACACTTATTTCAAAGCGATGGTTTAGACGGTACACCATGATCACCGACGAGGAGTACAAGCTGATTCTTGATGAGGCTGAGAAGTATCGCACAACGAAGGTCGAGATCCGGTGCAAGTCTTAAAGAATAGCCACAGCGCCCATCGTCGACGAAGGGACAGAAACCGAGTTATCCATTTATCCAAGCAAGCCCGAGAGAAAGCCCTCACCGACTTCATGAAGAAACTTGTCGCTTCACCACCATCCTGAGCTGTTGCTGTCGTTACGTTGAAACACCGATGCCTATCGAGGCGACCGCTCCTCCACCATAAGTGTAAATATAGCATCCGCAAGTATTGAGCCCGGCCTCGCTGGAGGCGACTGGCCGGGCTTTAAACCGGGGCTTGAAGTTTGAAGCTATATTTTTGTAAGACGCTGCACTTAAACCTCAGAGCGTAGGAGATCGAAGGTGAGCTACATTATTTTTTTTACAAAGGCTGCGTTCACACCTCCTTGTTATATCTACGTATGGGATAACAGACGACAACGATCACCAGCGTCCGTCGTTCGCTGGCAGTGAGGTGGTCGATGGCAGCAGTCTTGGAACTGCAGGAGAAGAGGAGAAGGCGGAGAAGGAGAAGAGGTAGCCGAGCAGACAAACCCCAGTTCCAGATCATCAACCGAGTCGTAACGGCCTTCGACACAGCAGCGGCGGCTGCTATGCTGCAACTCGTGGCGCGTAAGGCTCCGTCACGTGGCCCACAGCTGATCGACGTCGTTCGTCGTCTGCTCGATCCCCCACCGATCGAAGGATCGATGACGCTGTCCAGAGGAATCTTAGACACACCACAGTCGAAGGTATTCGACACTCGATCAAGAGATATCTTCTCTCTTTCTAGTTCTGTCTCACTCATTCCCTCTCTTCAACTCGCTCTCTTTCTCTTTCTATATAGGTCTGTCTTTCTCTCTGTGTATATATTTAAACCTATGTTTTCTCTCTCTGTTCTTCCATTCGTGATTGCTCTCGACACCGACGGGGATTCTGATTTGTGGGTGCGACAGCATAACGTTCTATCGTCGAACTGGACTCAAGTCATCTCAAAATAATTTAGGCAATAGGCTTGTTCCTCCCAATGGTGCCTATTCCTGGGTGGGTACGATACGGGTGCCCACGAACGACGTTGAGCTATTCTGAGAGTAGTGCACCTACATCGGGATATAGAGTTGTCTCAGCGAATTTCTTTCGTCTGATTGGGAAATTCAGATAAAAGGATTTTCATGGAGTGTGGAGTGTTGGATGGCGAGAGAGCGTCGAACAGTTTGCCCCTCGAGTATAGCAGACAGTGGACTGGTGTTCATATATGTGCAACCACCCTATGGGACCCGTGGGACGCGTCCCCTCCCAACTTTCGAACAGGCTGGGACGGTCCCCCCAACTTTTGAAAATTGTGAGGCAAATAAGAGCCCAAAATGTAATCCATTTGGTATCAGACCCCGATGGTGGAACTTACGACGCTCCTCATACCCCCTATATTCGTTAGGAGCTTCTTGCCTTCCGTGATCTCTCTCATCTGTACCATTAATGCCAGTATAACAAGGTTCTGGCCTTTGGCCAACTGATTTTGTCAGAGCCATTTCTAGCCTTAAACCTAAATACAGTAGAAACCGTCTCCCTAAATATGCCGCCGATAGCTACTTGCTGGTCCATGCTTCCTCCATTGACGGCACTATTTCTGAACTTGACCATATCTCTAAGTGGGTATCCATTAGCAATCTTAAATTAAACCATGCTAAGACAAGAGAAATGGTTGTCAAACGACCGAGGTCCAAACCTATTGCCTCCTCCCTCCTCTCATCCCTGGCATCGAGCGGGTCCAGGAGATGAATGGCATTTTGGGTTTCATCATCTCTGATCGGATTGGCTTTGGGGCACACATTGACAAAATATGCTGCAAAGCCCGAAAATCCATGTTCGCGCTACGTGTTTTGGTCGCCCACGGTCACCACGGTCAACGTCTCTTCGACATTGTTAGAGCTACTATCTCTCGCACGGCTACGTTATGCCTCCTCATGTTTGGTATGGATTTGCCACTGTAGGGTAACATAAACGCCTTAACGGTAGGCCATTCTAAGAAAATTGACCCGTTCAGGCTTCCTCCCTGCCGACTTTCCTAGTTTTGACAAACACCGTTCTATAGCTTATTCTACTCTTTTTCGTTTAATTCTCTTAAAACCTTTGTTACGTCCAGTTTATTCATATAATAAAGTCACATTTTTCACAGATCTAGATGGTTTAGGTACTTTTATATCGAAATCATCGGTGAAAAATTTCAGGTAAATTAAAGTCCAAAATGTACTCCATTTGGCATGAAATGCTCAAAATTGTGGGGATGGGGGAGCTTACGACGCTCCCCTGCACTCTAGTCGTGTTATGGGCTTCTTTGCCTTCGGCAATCGCAATTCCCCCCCCCCCACTGACACATTCTAGTAGGTCCCCCAACTTGACCCTGATGGTTGCGCCACTGCTGGTGTTCTAATCGGGGCCAATCCGTTTCACTACACGCAACTTCTCGACAAGAACCGCAACGTCTGGAGCCTCAACGCCCGTCTCAGTCCATACGACTACGCAACACGAGTTAGCAACCTAAGATACATGAGGCCTTACAAACCAATCGATCATATATCTAGTGCTTTAGCATTGTCGTCTACCATAGACCAATCAAACTAGTTACCACAGCTGTAAACGTGTGTTATGTTGTAAAGTAGGTAAGTAAGAAATTATATTCTTTATCATACTAGTTGCACGGTCGCACTCTGGCGTATGTACATCTTAATTACAGCGAGTAAAACATTCTATTTATAAAATGACGTCCGCATTACATTGTCGCAAGAGGCAGGGAACGGTAATGCGATTGTGGTCGTAATGTTTATTGTTGGGGCTTTTTCGGGGGTTTTGGTTTGGGGGGTTTCCCTTTGGAACGCTTAGAACAGACTGATGTCCGCATCCAGGCAAAGCCGGTCAAAAGTTAGATTTTCTATGCATGTGCGACAAGGATGTGCAGAGCATATAATGGTGGTCTTGCCTTACAACATTTTATACTTATGCGTGGTTCAAAATTAAAGATTTCTGTAAACATTCAGGAATGAACCCTTTTTAAAAACTGGAATGGCATTGGAATTCCGTCGCGCTCAACCCACCCCTTCTGACGTCGGATGGTCATCTCGTAGGTCTCATTTTGGTTTTAGTTTAAGATAACA